>JBAGKK010400249.1:0-14517 GCA_037177015.1 Euceroptres primus
AAAATTTGGGATATTATTTTATAAGATTATTGTAAGAGAACCCAGAAGATTCTAGAGCAGTCTAAAAGATTTTGGAGAATTTTAAAGGATTTTAAATCAGTTTGAAAGATTCTAAATCAATTTTAAATATTCTCTATCAATTTTAAAGATTTTAAATCAATTTTAAAGATTTTAAATCAATTTTAAAGATTCTAAATCAATTTTAAAGATTCTGGAGTACTTTAAGAGATTTTAGGAGACTTTCTTAGATTTTGAAAATTTGGAAATTAGGGACCGTTCAAATAATACGTAACGCCTGGGCAAGAGACATGTGTCTATAATTCATTCAAAACTGAGACATAGATATACCAAAAGCGTTACGTATTTTTCGAACAGCCCCTTATGGGACATTTAAGAAAACATTAAAAGAGTTTTTGAATGTCACAAGTTTCTATTTCTCCTAATTCTTGGAAAATTGTTAGGAAATTGGAATATAAAAAGAGAAAAAAGGGAGAAAAAAGGAATGAAACTATAAAAAAAGTGATTTTAGGAGATTTGCAGAATAAAAGGGGAAAGGTGAAAAAAAGGGAAATAGGGGACTGACTGTGATCTCCGTTTTTGCAATATTATAATTATGTAATTATAATAATTTTTAAATTACAATTATAACTATTGAGATATAATTATAATTTGTTGAATTAAAAAAATTCCATGGTTCTTTGAAAGTTTTCCTTGACTTTCCCTGATTTTCCCTGACCATTTTTAATGTCCCTGACTTTCCAGAATTGTCAGACCTGTAGCAACTCTGTCTTTTGAAGAAAACTACCCATTCAAATTTAGAGAGATAAGAATTCCAGGACTGGGAGTGAAATTCAAGGTTTTTTCCAGGCTTTTCCAGGTAAAAAAATTCAAGGACTTTTCCAGGTTTTCAAGAATTTCCTGACGCTAGACACTCTGATTATATAGATAGATAATTATATATTATATAGATAAAAATGAATTTACCAATCGTCCAAAAATTCCAGGCATTCTTCCCTCTCTCTTCTCTCTCATTAGCGCATCCAACACCCTGCTTCTGGATTTATTCGCCTGCATTGAAGACTTCTGTGCATCAAACTGAATCCTCATGGTCCTTAATCTCGCAGTAGAATCTGCTTCTTTGGTCTTCACATCTTCCAATCTTTTCTCAACATCCGCAACGCTTTTCTCTGTACCTGGAATTTTCTTCTCAAACTCTGCCAATTGTCCCTTCCTCTCTTGCAAAGTCTCCGCCGTCTTCTTCAAAGTCTCCTGCAGCTGTTGCAATCTTCCCTTTTCTTTCTCTTCCTCAGAAGTGTACAACTGGAGTTCGGATTGGGCGATATCGAAAGCGGCCTTCGCTTCGTCGACTTTTTTCCTAAAGGATATAAGTTCCGTTTCCAACTTGGTTCGCTGCTGAAGGAGAGGTTCTGTTTTCTGCTTCAAGCTGCTCATCAAAGTTTGCAGGGTTGCCTCTTCCTTTTCCCTTTCGGCGATGTTCTTCTCGATGAGGGACTCGCATTCCTGGATGTCTTTAGCATTCTTTTCTGGAACTCGGAGGAGATCTTCGAGTTTTTCCGTCTCGGTTTTGACGGAAGCCTTGTTTTCCTTGCGACGATTGTTCGTCTCGACGAGTTCAGCGTGAAGAGCCTGATCCTGTTTTCGAATTTCGTCGAAGGTCGCGGTCTTTGCGTCTTTTTCCTCTTGCAGTTTCTCAAACTTCTTTGATTTCTCCTTGAGTTCTTTCATTTTCTCCGCTTTTTCATCTTGGATTGCTTTCATTTGTTCCTTCAATTCCGCGTGTTCCTTCTCCTCGATTTTGCACTTTGCCTCCTGGTCTTCGAGTTCGAGTTTCGCATCAAATCTGTCGAGGAAACAGCATTTTATTTATTATGTGGAATTTTAAAAGTCCTTTTCAGTTTTTCAAAGGATCCTTCGATATTTTATTGAGATCTGAATTTGGTAAAAATCAGTAACATTAATAAAAGAAATTCTGACCTCTTTCGATGAAACAACTGATGCTGCAATTTCACAATGGAATTCTCGATCTTCAAGTATTGTACAGCATCCTGCATCGGTTCCTCCAAATCCTTCTTTTCTTTCTCAACGACTCTGAGGCGATGCAATTTTTCTGTCCTTCGCTCTGTTAAAATTTCGACCTTCTCGTTCAGTTTTTCAAGCGGTTCTTTGTATCTCACGGTTCCGATGATGTCTTCTAAAAACTCCAGAAGACCTGTGTCGCCCTCGTTTTGTCCTTTCGGCTTCATAAGAGCAATTTGTTCCACTTCTCCCTAAAAAATGTAATTATTAAACATTTTCTCTTGAAATAAAATTGTGTTAGCAACTTACTTGTAAAATTAAAAAGCGATTATGATCGAGATCCACGCCATGAGATCTGAGAAGTTTCGCAATTTCCTTGAAGTGGACTTTCTTCCCATCGAGTTGATAGTAAGAGGAATTGTCCTTGAAGGCTGTTCGCGAAATTACGAATTGACTGTTTGGCACAACTTCGAAATCGTCTCCTTCCTGGAAACAAAAAAAAAAAAACAGAAAATGTAAATTAGTAAAATTAACAAGAAATATTATATACTAAAATATTGAAATCAAGGGAGAAACCTTGTCGATAATTTGTTGAAAGTGGACAGAAACGGTGCAGCTTCTCACGTCGAGATGTTCGCTTGAATTGTGAATCAGGACCGATATTTTTTTCGATCTGATTTTGCTCGCTCGATAGCCAAAAACAAAGAGCATCGAGTCTATCACGTTGCTTTTTCCACTTCCATTTGGCCCGACGATCGCCGAAAAACACTGTCAATTAAAGAAAAATTAATTCTCTTGCTTCTCGGACGTAAAGTCCAAAAAAATGGGGTTTTTTTTAAGATTTGAAATGCTTTCAAATGGAAATTTTGGAACATAAATCAATAGTAATATTGAAAAATAGAAACCTTGTGAAAAGGTCCAATTTTTTGCTCCCCGGCGTAACTTTTAAAGTTGAAATTGTTTATGTGCGTCATCATTAATCGTGGACCTGTTGTGTCAACTTCGCCGAATTCCGTGGGTCTCGGTGGAATATAAATTTCGTCGTCAATTCTCAAACCTCCTTCTTCATCCGAATCGTATCCAACAACTTGGTCCTGATCAACCTCCATTTCCTCGTCCCCTTCATTCTTTCGTTGGCTTTTTTGAGCCATTCTTATGCAAAAAAATTCGATAAATCTGAATATTTCCCAATTATTGCAGGATTTATAATTCATAATTACAGGGTTGTTACAAAATCTAACTTTCAAAATTCCCTCACTTTCCCTGATTTTCCCCTGACCAATTTTTCATTTTCCCTGATCGGTATCTGCAGCTATAATTATAATTATAGTTATGTTATACAGGGATCACAGTAGTTCAGTAGTTCCACTTTAAGGAAAATATGAGATTTCTTTTTTTAAAAAGGGGATTTTAAAACAAAAGAGGGACGTTTTTTTCTTTTAAAAATACCAAAGATGCTGCAATTCTTTAGAATCTTAAAATCTAGAGAATCTTAGAATCTCAAAAATCTTCGATTAATATCTAGAATCTAATAAAATACTCAAATTCCTAAACTTTCATAATCTTTGAAATGCTATAGAATTTTTTTAAATCCTTCTAGACTTCTAAACTTTTCAACAAACTTTTAAAATCTTCTAGAATACTTTATATTTTCTATAAACTTGTAGATCCGTTAAATCAGGGTGTCTAGCGTTTCACCTAAAAAAAATTCCAGAATTTTTCTAGATTTTCCAGATAAAAAATCAATTTTTCCAGGTATGATTTTTTTAATTATTAGCATAAACTTTCATGGAAAAAATCTTTTTTTCTTGAACCTGTACGATAGAAACAATTTATACAACTAAATGAACCATATAAAATGTATATTATACGATTTATGAAATTCTTGAGTTTCTTGAAATTTCTTGAGTAACTGTATTTATCTGTATAAACTCAAAAAACTATTTTTTAAGGAAATACTCTCTAAGAAAAATTAGTAGTTTTCTACTAATAAGTTGTTTATCAATTACTTTAGTAAGCGTTTACTAATCTTTAATAAAAAATTACTATTTTTCTGTAAAAAACTGCAAATTCATTTAGTAAACTATCTAAATGAATTTATTAGTAAGCCTTAATAAGTGAATATGTAGTTTTCTAAAAAAATCTTACTAAAGCAATTGATAAACGACTTCTGATTTCATTCCGGGTTGCTACGAAATTCCAATTTCAAAATTCCCTGACCAATTTTTTATTTTCCCTTACCGTTATCTGCCCTTATAATTAAAATTATAATTATATAATACAGGGATCACAGTGGTTCAGCAGTTCAATTTTAGGGAAAATAGGGGATTTCTTTTTCGAAAAAGGGGATTTTATCCCGAAAAAGGGGATTTTTTCCCGAAAAGGGGGATTAAAAAAAAGGAGGGAAGTTTTTTTTCTTTTAAAGGAAGAAGGAAGGAAGGAAGGAAGCTGAAAGCTGCAAGGAAGCAAGGAAGGAAGGAGCAAGGAAGCTGCAATTCTCCAGAATCTTAAAAATACCTAAAAAATCTTACATTCCTGTCCAGAATCTAAAACACTCCTCAAATTTCTAAACTTTCAGAATCTTTCGAATGTTCTATAATCTTCTAAAGTCCTTCAAGAATTTTGGACTTTTCAACCAACTTTTAAAATCTTATAAAATATTTTTAGTTTTACATAAACTTGTAGACTTATTTAATCTTTTAAAATTCCAACAAATTCTCTACAATCTAGATTTTTGAGTGTTTTAGAATCTCCAAGAGACTTCCTGGTTCTTCCAAAATTTTCCCAAGAGTTCTAAAATCTTCTAGTATCTTCCAGACTTTTTTTTGAAGTCTAAAAAAGTCTACAGAATTTAAGGAAGATTCTGAAAACAGTCTAGAAGCTTCTTCAAGATTATAAGTCTTTTGAGAGGGTTCTAAAGGATTCTGCAGAATTCTGAAAATTCTAATGCACTTCAGAATAATGTTCTTGAAGTTCTGAAAGTTCAAATTAACGAATTCTTTATTTGATTTTGTTTTAAACTCAAATTTGTTCTGAAATATTGGCTTATTAATATAAAAACTAATGTAATGATGAAGAAGCTCATGATATTTCTCTTTATTTTCTAGATTGAACGATATTTCAAGATCAATTTGAATTAAGAAAAAAGTTTGTTCATTTGAGCGTTCAAAATTTCAGGTACATTTTAAAATATTCTTGACGATTCTAGAAGATTTTAGAAGATTCTGGAACATTCTAGTATATTTTGTAGAATATTAAAGAATTTTTCAAAATACTTTAAGATTGCATTAAGAATTTTTTAAAATTGTTTAAGATTATTATAGACAAATAAAATTATTTATTTAGAATCCAGAAGGTTCTAAAATATTATGGAAGAATCTAGAAGAATCTAAATGATTGTAGATTCTAAAACAGTCTAGAATGTTTTGGAAATTTTTTTACAGATTTCAGATAAGTTTTGAAGAATTTGAGAGAATTTCGGTAATCTTTTGTAGACTTTGGAGGATTCTAAAAGATTCTGTGGACGATTCTAAAAGGTTACGGAAGTATTCAGAAAATTTTAGAAGATTCTGGAAGAGTCAAATATTTTGGAAAATTTTCAAGGATTTTACATCAATTTTGAAGATTTTAGAGGACCTTGAGAGATTTTAAGAGATTTTCGTAGATTTTTAAAATTTGGAAATTATGAGATATTTAAGAAAACATTAAAAGAGTTTTTGAATGTCACAAATTTGTATTTCTCATAATTCTTGGAAAATTATTCGGAAATTTGAATATAATAAGGGGAAAAAAGGAATGAAACTCTAAAAAAAAAGTAATTTTAGGAGATTTGGAGAATAACAAGGGATAGGGAGAAAAGATGATATTAAATCAATTTTAAAGATTTTGGAAGATTTTAAGAGATTTTTGGAGACTTGAACTGTTGAATTGGAAATTTGAAAACGTGAATTTTGAACATTTGGAAATTATGAGAAATTGAAGAAAATATTAAAAGAGTTTTTGGATGTCACAAGTTTCTATCTCTCATAATTTTTGAAAAATTATTCAGAACTTTAAATGTAAAAAGGGGAAAAAAAGGAATGAAACTCAAAATAAAAAGTAATTTTAAGAGATTTTGAGAATAACAGGGGAAAGGGGGAAAATATGAGGAAAAAAGGGGAATAGGAGACTGACTGTAATCCCTGATAATATTATAATTATACTTATAATTATAACTATTGAAATATAATTATAATTTGTTGAATCGAAAAAAATTTCCTGCCGCTTTGAAGGTTTTCCCTGAGATATAATTATAACTTATCGAATAAAAAAAAACTTCCTGACTCTGAAGATTTTCCCTGTCTTTCCCTGATTATTTTTAAATTCCAGAATTCCCTGACCTGTAGCAACCCTGCAATTAATAGTCAATTGAAAGCAAGTTCTAACAGGAAATGCTACGTTCAATTATAATTTAAAACATCAGAGTACCAGAATACCAAACAGATTTGATTTTTTTACGAGAAAAAAAAAACAAAACTCCGTCAAAAACGTGAGATATCACTTTCTAGACATATTTGACAGAAATATTAATAATTAAATTATCCAGAACGAACAATTTCGACGAAAAATGGCTTTATTTAGACGAAAAAGATTCGTAAAAGTAAATTTTTTTCGAAATTTTGAGGTTAGGTGAATCAAAACATCGACAATTTCCCTATTTTCTCAGATTTTCATCCAGTTTATGTGGTAAATTATTACAATATCATGGAGAGAGATGTTAGAATAGGTAAAAAACCCTTGCAAAAAGGGAAAATGAGGAAATTAGAGATGGAAATGTTTTCCTAACCTGTCAAACTTGCAACGGCACTAGGGGCAAAGGATTGCGAATTAAGAATCTTAACCTTTAAAAATTGAATCCAACTCACCTGTGATTAGTCTCCTATCGCTAAACACAAAAATCACATATTCAGGAACATTTTATTATTCATATCAACACTTTTTTACTTGTAAATAAAATTGACGAGGTGTTGCCATCAAAATCGACGCGAAAAAGCGACGCCAACACCAAACAGTTGAAGTTCGAAATTCAAATGCAAATACATTCGAATTTTTCAAACGGTATTATAACCTCTCGATTTCCGAACAAAATACCTCTTTGTGCTTCTATTTTTCAAAAAACTTTGCTTAATTGACTCTTTTACCAAGAAAAAACTATAAAAATTTATAAAAATAGACCGAAAATTTAAAAATAACGGCTACCAACCGCCATAGCGGAAGTCACGTGACTGAATATATAAATGCCTACATATCAATTTTATCAATAGAAATATTATTGGTTTTCCTGAATATTCAATTTTAAAATATAATATTCAGTTTTGATCCAGTGACAGAAGATTTTTACATGAGAATACAATTTTTTTTCAGAAAATTTCAAAGCGGGAAATCGACCGGAAGTGATTCTTGGATATCTCGATTCGAAGATCGATTATGCAATCTTTTGTTTTAAAATTCATTAAAATACGTTTTGTGGTTGATTTTTTAATAACTGAGGCATGAATTTATATTTTTGCTTGTAGAAAATCGTGTTTGTTTAATTAATTATAAGTTTTTTAGTGATTAAAAATAAAATTAGGGTCAGGGTTCCTTAAAACAGACCTGTGAAAAAACATTTGCATTACGACTCCGTGGCGCAACGGTAGCGCGTCTGACTCCAGATCAGAAGGTTGCGTGTTCAAATCACGTCGGGGTCATAAAATAATTTTTTTTACGTTTATATTTTTTTTAAATAATAAATAAAAGTAATAAAATAATAAAACTATTGCAAACTTTTTTTTCTGAAATTTTATCAAAGAAATTTGCAGAATTTTTTTTTTACGGAGAATTAAATACATTTTTATTATATTTTTTAAAATTCTATTTAAAAAGTTTGCAAAATTGTTTCTACAGAGAATTAAATAAATTTTCATTTATTATAAGTTTTATTTTGTAGGGACTCGACTCAAGGATAATTAAAATTTGTTTGGGCTGAAATAATCTTGATTTTCGGAAATTTGAGTCAAAGTTTGAAAAAAGATTCTGAAGAATTTAAAGTTTGAAAAAAGATTCTGAAGAATCTAAAGTTTGTAAAATGCAAATTTAGGAGTCTCTTATTTTTATTAGTACAAATTTTAGAAAATTTAAAATTATCTAGAAACTTGATTAATAAACTACAAACTAACCATTTTTATTAAAGCTCAGTCTTTGGTACTGATTAGAAAATTAATTTTTCGATCATGAACGGTTCTTAGTCGTCCCAAAAAATAATTGCTTTAACTTTCTTATTTTGAAAGGAAGCAACTTATAATTTGAGAAACAGATGCTTTTGGATTTAAAATTCGCGCCCTTTTTAGCGACGATTGGTAAATATACTAAATAATTTTAAAAATTTCTTAATTAATTATTTAACTTAAAAAATTGGATACAAAATATTTAAAAGCTGATAATTTCTAAGGTTATCATTTAGAGGTTAGGTTACCCTTTTCAATATAGTTGTTTAATAAATTGTTGATTGTTATCTTGTATTTACTTGTATTTCTTTATTGACCATATTCTTTTTTTTTTTTGTCGTTTGCACTCATATCCAATAACTTGTTCGACTCATTTTCATGTATTAACAATAAATTTTGAAACACCACAAAGACACTCGTGCGCAATCTCCAAATTATTTCCTAGATCACGTGACCATAATCGAAAGGTTCATTGGTTTAAAACATAATAAAGTCGGATTTGCATCATCATTTCATATTCTACCATTTGAAGTTCCCCGCAACCAGTCTTGATCATTTGCCCTTACTCTCCAGAAAGCGTTTGCGCAGATAGTTTACACCTACACATGGATACATACGTGCGTGCGTAAATGCCTGCTGCGCAACTGCCAATTTCCCCTCCGCGCTATCGCCGTCTTTTTAAGACTCCCCCCGAAATCTTGAAATGGAGGAATTCCGACTGTATTCATTTGTGGTTTTTTTTTCGTGAAGGACAACATAACCTTACTTTTTTCCGAAGCTACTTGGAACTTTGCCGAGAGTTTATGTCAGTTTATGCTTTGGTTTATGTCAGTTTATGTGGAAGATTTGGATCGTTTTACCAGTTTTTTCTTGGATATTTTGTCTAATAAGTGAAATTAAGTGACAATGGTTAAAGAAACTGATTCTGAGCCTTCGAAAAAGAGAAGAAAATCGATCGGAGCAGCAACTACAGTAAAAGATGGGGACATGTACAAGGTTAGAAATATAAATTGAAAAAAGTGTAATTATATGTTTCAATTATATGTTTTACTTAATTGTTTTAATTATTTTTTTAACAAACAAAATCTATAAATAGAATTACAGTATCTTTAAAGTGGAATACTTTATTACTTTCTATGTATTTTCTTAATTTTCTTCGGCGAAACATAACCTCAAAATTTTGTTTTCGTCCAAATTTCAACGATTCTTGCCTGAAAATTCTATTTTATATCAATATAAAGTTACAAATTAATTTTAGTTATGATTTTCTTATTTTAAAAACACAAAAACTGTTCAAAATGGTTGTGATATGAAATAGAAATTTAAAAAAAATAGATATAAAGTTAATTAAAAAAGCGGAATTATTCTTTTTTCCTCCTAAATTTAGACGATAATAACCTTTGAAGAAAAGGAAGCGATGGAAAGATCTCCAGAGGACGATTCCGAAATTTTTCTCGAAACTTGCGAAGCAATTCGGAAAGCAATGGCGAAAATTGCCGAATTGAAGGCCAGCGATGATCCAAACGTAAGTGAAAATTACAAGGAAAAAATCGCTTAAAAAAATTAAAAATTGCAAATTAAATCATAAAATATCAAATAATAATTATATAATTTGTAATAAATGTATTTCTATTATTATTATTATTATTATTAATGAAAAAATTTGTCATAGGCGTATTTTTATTTTAATGATTATTAATAATAATAATAATTATTATTATTAATAATGAAAAAATTTGTAATAGATTTTTTTTTATTTGAATGATAATTAATATTTTAATTAATAATAAATATAACAATAATTATTATTTATTATTATTATCATTAATAAAAAAATTTGTAATAGATGTATTTTTATTTTAATGATTAATAATATTATTAATGATAATTATTATTATGATTATCATAATTATTATATAATAATAATACTAATTATTATTATTATTTATGAAAAAATTTGTAATAGATGTAAAAAAAATTAAATAAATAAAATAAAGTCTAATAGATTCATTTTTATTTTATTGATTATTAATATGATTAATAATAATAATTATTATTATTATTATTAATGAACAAATTTGAAATCGATGTTTTATTATTTTAATGATAATTAATATTATAATTAATAATAATGATAATAATTATAATTATTATTTATTATTATTATGATTAATAAAAAAATTTTGTATTAGATGTCTTTTTATTTTAATGATTATTGATATTATTAATAATTATTATTGTTATTATGATTATATAATAATAATAATTATCATTATTCATGAAAAAATTTTTAATAGATCTAAAAAATAAAAAAATGAAATAAATAAATAAAAAAATGTGTAATAGATGCATTTTTATTTTTAATGATTATTAATATTATTAATAATAATTACAATTAATAATAATAATAATAAATCATTAAAATAAAAATGCATCTATTATAAATTTTTCATTTAAAATAATTATTATTATTGTTAATAATCATTAAAATATAAATACGTCTATTACAAATGTTTCATTATTATTAATATTAATAATCATTAAAAGAAAAATAAATTTTTAAAAAAATTTTTCATTTATAATAATAATAAGAAATTATTAATATTAATATTAATAATCACTAAAATAGAAATACACCTGTTACAAATTTTTTCACTAATAATAATAATAATTATTATTATTACTATTAATAATCATTAAAATAAAAATACATCTATCACAAATTTTTTCATTAATAATAATAATTAATAATAATTATAATTATTATTGTTATTATTAATAATATTATTAACCATTAAAATAAAAATACATCTATTATAAATCTTTTCATTACATAATCCGTCAATGAGTATAGAATAATAATAATAGTTATTATTATTATTATTAATGAAAAAATTTGTAATAGATGCATTTTTATTTTAATGATTATTAATATTAATAATAATAATTATTATTATTGCTATTAGTTAAAAAATTTCTAATAGGTCTATTTTTATTTTAATGATTATTAATATTATTAATAATAATTATTATTAATTGTTGTTATTATTATTAATATTATTAATAAAAAAATTTGTAATAGGTGCCTTTTTATTTTAATGATTATTAATATTATTAATAATAAAAATAATAACTATTATTATTAATATCATTATTAATAATAATAAATCATTAATCATTAAAATAAAAATACATATATTACAAATTTTTCATTAATAATAATAATTATTATTAATAATAATTATTATTATTAATATTAATAATTATTAAAATAAAAATACATCTATTAAAAATTTTTTATTAATAATAATAATAATTATTATTATTAATATTAATAATCATTAAAATGAAAATAAATCTTTTAAAAATTTTTTCATTAATAATAATAATAAGAAGAAGAAATCGTTATAATTATTAATAATATTAATAATCATTAAAATAAAAATGCATTCATTGCAAATTTTTTCATTATTAATAATAACAATTATAGTAATTGTTATTATTATTACCTATTAATATTAACAATTATTAAAATAAAAATACATCTATTACAAATTTTTTATCAATAATAATAATTATTATTTTTAAATAATAATAATAATTAATAATAATTCTAATTATTATTGTTATTATGAATAATATTATTAATCATTAAAATAAAAATACATCTATTATAAATTTTTTTATCATATAATCTCCCACTGAGTATAGAATAATAATAATAATAATTATTATTATTATTATTAATGAAAAAATTTGTAATAAATAGGTCTATTTTTATTTTAATGATTATTAATATTATTATTAATAATTATTATTATTAATTATTGTTATTATTATTATTATAATAAAATGGTGTCTCAGACTTAAGATTATTATTATTATTATTATTATTATTATTATTATTATTATTACTGTTGTTGTTCAGGCAAAGGAGGAAATCAGTGAATTGCAAATAGTAACATCTTTGGCCTTTATTGAATTGAAAAAACTCAATCGAATGGAGAAATTCAGGACGAAGTTTGCTCGCGATTCACTCATAAGTGCAAAAAGCAGCGTCGATAGTCGGCATCTTCATTTGCAGAATTTATTATATGAAGTTATGCATTTAAAAAAGGAAGTCATGAAGTGCCTTCAATTCAAGTGAGTCTGTTAATGGAAGTAGGAAACTTGTTTATTTCTTGATTTAATCATTAAGAAAAGGTTTAAAAAATTATAAAAGTTTCTAAAATTAGTATTAAGTATTATAAAAGTTCCTAAAATTAGTATTAAGTACTATAAAAGTTTAACAAAATGGAATTAATTTAATTCTTAATTCAGGTCGAAGGATGAGATGATAGAATTAGTTTCGGAGGAAGAATTTTATAAAGAGGCGCCAGAATCAATTTCGAGACCAGTAAGTGAATAACTTTTAGAAAGTGTGAAGTTGAAAGTGACTAAAATTGGCACGATTAAAATTTAGATCGAACAAGTCTTAATAATTATGAACCTTCCACTTTTGATTTCCCAGGAAGTAACAGAAAAAGATCCTCACCAATTGAGACTCGCTCGACTCGAATGGGAATTAACTCAAAGAAAACAGTTAGCTTCTCTCTGTGATGAACTCTCCGAAAGTAAAAAAGGCGTCGCTTCAAGCATTGAACAAAAGCAAACTCGTTTGGACAATCTGGCTCCGCAACTGCGCACCATTTTGGAAGTAAGCTACCAAAAAAAACATAAAAAGACTTCTAATCTTGCCCTTTATGGTCCATAATAAAATAATTTATATTTCGCTTTTAAATTTTAGGCCAGCAAACCTTTGCAAGAAAGTCTTGGCCTTCCTTTGGACAAAATAAGACAGGATCACAAAAAGGCGGCTTTGTTATCTTCGCCTCTTTATGTTCTTTATGCCAAATCTTCAGCTTACAGAGACGCATACGGTAGAAATTATGATAATTAGAAATAGTTACATGGCTTTTTTTTACTAATTATAAACTCTTTTCAGATTCTTCCTTGGTTGTGTCGATTGAAGGAGACGAGGACGAAGCGAAGCGAACAAACAGTCAAGACAGACTTCAAGAATCAGATTCTGATGCGGAAGCTGCTGCGGAAAATGTCGTCGAGGAAGCGCCCGTACATAAAAAACGACACCACCGAATGTCGAAGGAAGCGAGACAGGAGGACAAGAAATCGAAACTTCTTCAACGACATCCACTCAGTGTCAAGATCGTCATCGTTTACAAAAGTATAAATCAACTATAAGTGTTATTTACACTCGCTTCTTTACTTTACGCTTTATATTACTTCATTTTTTATTTTAGATCAGACAAAACTGACTCTGCAGTTTTTTTACCTTACGGTTCTGAAGGTCGTGACTGTCGAGTCCAATTTGGAAAATGTGGACGTAGGAGGCGTCACTGCTGGGTAAATAAATCACTCCTTCCTGGAAACTGAAGTTTCGTAGCTTCTAATTACACATGTATTTTTAAAATTACTTTAAAAAAACAGGGACATGCTGATATCTGAATCAGTTCTCCGAGAACTTTACCCCAAAGACACGGGCTTGGATTCTCCGAATCCGGCAAATCATTATCAACTGGCGAGACACAAACTCGGGCCTTTTCCCTCTCTGGGACTTGGGATTCCTTATAAATGGGCCCAACGAATGGCGGGACTCTATTTCGACGCTCCGGACATTCAGGAGCAGCGGACAAATGTTTGTACCTTTACTTATTATTTTTTATTATATATTTGTTTCCTTTCATTCATTAGTTATAAGTCACAGTAGATAATTTGTTGTGGCTATTTGCTAACTAACAAGAAGCCACAATTCTTTTTGAAGACCAAATCGTAATTCTGACTGAACTTCAACTACGGAGAATAAAGTTCTCTGATGGGACTAATTGGCCAAACTTGACGCTGGTGAGAAATTTAGGTCCTGCATTTGTTCTGGGCCTTGTTTCATGCCGTGTCAGGGAAGCCACAGGTTACTGAAGAAACGTATTCACTGGGTACAACCATTTTAACTATCAAAAGTATATGAAGATTGGCCAAACTTGACGCTGGTGAGAAATTTAGGTCCTGCATTTGTTCTGGGCCTTGTTTCATGCCGTGTCAGCGAAGCCACAGGTTCCTGTAGAGACGTGTTCACTGGGTACAACCATTTTAACTATCAAAAGTATATGAAGATAGGCTAAACTTGACGCTGGTGAGAAACGTAGGTCCTGCATTTGTTCTGGGCCTTGTTTCATGCCGT
>JBAGKK010400354.1:0-18266 GCA_037177015.1 Euceroptres primus
TATTTTTGAATCCAACAAAATTTGTTTCTCAGTGTTCTAGATTTTTTATTTAATTTTAAGAGCTCTATAAAAAATACATTTCAGGGATCACAGTCAGTCCTCTATTTCCCTTTTCCCCTTTTTCTCCTATTATTCTCAAAATCCCCTAAAATTCCTTTTTTAAAGAGTCTTATTCCTTTTTTATCCAATTTTTATTCGAATTTCCGAATAATTTTCCAAGATTTATAAGGAATAGAAACTTATAACATACAAAAACTGTTTCAATGTTTTTTGAAATTTCCAATAATTTCCAAAATCCAATCCAAAATCTTTTAGAATCCTTCAAAATCTACAAAAGGCTTCGAAAATCTCTTAAAATCCTTTGGAATCTTTAAAACTTATATGAAATCCTTACAAATTCTCCAAAATATTTGAGGCTGCTCTAGAATCTTCTGGGTTTTCCTATAATAATTTTATAAAATCTTAAATAACATTCCAAAATTCTATAATATTCTATAATATATAGATAATATATAATGTATAATAATAGTAATAATAACAATAATACTAATATATAATAATATATAATGTATAATAATAATAACAATAATAATAACAGTAATACTAACATATAATAATATATAATAATAATAATATTAATATATAATATATGATATAGATTCTCTTTCCGAATCTTCTAAAATCTTCTGAACACTTCCGTAACCTGCTATAAAATCTTCTAAAAGTTTCCAGAATCTTTTAGAATTATCCAAAATCTACAAAAGATTCCGAAAATTCTCTCAAATCCTTTAGAATCTTCAAAACTTATCTGAAATCTGTAAAAATTCTTCAAAATATTCAAGACTGTTCTAAAATCTTTTACTAAAATTACTAAATTACTAAAATTAATCTAAAATCATTTAGATTCTTCTGGATTCTTCCATAATCTTTTAGAATTTTCTGAATTCTCCTAATAATAATCTTATAAAATCTTAAAGAATATCCCAAAATTCTTTAATATTTTACAAAATATACTAGAATGTTCCAGAATCTTTTAAAAATGTCTAAAATCATCTGAACTCTTCCATAATCTTCTGTAATTCTCCAGAATATTCTGAGCTCCACCAGAATTTCCAGAATTCTGCAGAATACTTTTGAACCTCTCAAAAGACTAATAATCTTGAATCTTTTAGACTGTTTTCAGAATATTCCTCAAATTCTGTAGACTTTTTAAAAGTCTTCAAAAAAAAGTCGGCAAGAGACTAGAAGATTTTAGAAGTTTATAGAAGATTTTGGAAGCATCCGGAAGTCTCTGGAAGATTTTAAAACACTCTCAAAAATCGAGATTTTAGAAGATTATTTGGAATTACAAAAGATTTAATGAATCTAAAAGTTTATGGCAAATTAAAAATCTTCTAGAAAATTCAAAAAGTTTACCGGAAAATCTGGAAGTCATGAAGATTTAAAAGACATGAAAAATTATAGAGAATTCCAAAGATTCTGAAAGTTTAGAAATTGTATGAGTGTTTTATTAAATTCTAGACAGGAATCTAAGATTTTTGAGAATTTTTAAAAATAATTATAGCCCAGTTGGTATTTGAAAAAAAATCTCCCTATTTTTAAAAAAATAATCCTCTTTTTCGAAAAAGAACTCCCTCATTTTCCCTAAAATTGAACTAATGGACCACTGAGTTCCCTAGAATTTTCTTCACAATAAACTTAAATGAAAAATTTGAAAACTTTTTCAAAATTAAACACATTACGCAGATTAAGAAAAAGAATAACATTCATGTAGGGCGATACTTTAACTTTTGCTTAATCAACTGGCACTACGAATATGTCTTAGTTTAGCATTTTTTCAGAATTATGTGCGATAACTTTTTTATTTTTTAACATTCAGGGTTCTTTTTCGGTTTTATTTGTTCGCAATTTCATTAAGAATACGATTCTGAAATTCATTCTATAACTTTGAATTAGAATCCCATAAAATAAGTTTTGATGTTTCAAAACAAACCACTTTGTCTATTTATGACCGAATCCATTTCAAATCATGCAGGTCATTTCCCGGTTATCGACCATTTTTTCCCGGTCATAATTTGTTTATTAAATTTGTTTATAATATTAAATAATAATAATAATCTTAAGAGAAATTTTCTCTATTATAATATTGTTTCCATTCAAATTTCTTGCAATATAACTTAAAGAAACGTAAAAATACTGAAAATTATAGAAAACACACTTTCAACAAATAATTTATTTATAGCAAATTTTTTTGATCATAATATCTTGATGGAATATCTTTAACTAATGTTACTCTATGAAACGTAGGCGATTGAAACAATTTTCCTGTTATTGACGAGCACCGGGAACGTCAAATAGAAAAAATGGCCATTTTTTCGTCATATTTGTTTATTTATAAAAAAATCGAAAACCTAAATAAATAATCAGGCTCAACAACTCTCTGAAAAATTTTATCAGCTTTTTTTTGAATTTTCTCGCCTAAATCTATTAGACACATCAATGAATAAGTGTATTTCTGTTAAGTTTATGAGTTTGGAAAGTGGAATTTGGTATATTTGTGCTCTATTAGAGTTGCTTATTCAAATTATTTTATCAAACCAAAAAATATTTGAAAAAAATGAACTCCTTCGTTTTTCGAAAGAAACTTCAACCACATAAGAAACTATCATTTCTCAATGACAAAAATTGATTGGACCATGACATTTATAATCTGTTGAAAAATGTTCATTTAAAAAGTTGCTTAAAAATAAGAGTGGAAATTAACCTAGATCCAAAAATAAATTTCCAGATAAATGTCCAAAATGACAATTTTCAAAGTATCAAAGTCCTCAAAAAATTTTGAATGATAATTCTAACTGATGATGTCGCTTCTAGAAATCTTCCTGAGACACCCCTATTTTCCAACAATTTTCATATTAGGCATAGGGGTGGATTCCAATTGAACATTTGGATAAATGTCAAAGTTGGTGATTCTTCAATTAACAAATTCCCCAAAAAAAATTTAAATTACAAAAAATGTAATTTTTGGAATTTATCTGGAAATTCTTTTTGAAACCACCATCAGGTCTAATTTGAAAACTTGAGGATAATAGGGGTGCCTCCGGAAGGTTGTCGGAAGTGATGTCAATAGTCTGAAATAGACTTTTGTAGGGAACATTTCTTTCTTTGATTTTCTGTTTTTAGATAATTGGTCTAGGTTTGTTAAAGTGGTTCGAAGTTCAATCCTCTGTAACTCAAAAACTGTCCATTTTTTGACTTTTTGCCTATTGACTTTTTCAATAAAGACGGTGAGAGCTACAATTTTACAAAGGTTGATCAAAATCGACTAGGAACCATTTTATGTACATTTTGTGCCTGGTCCTTTGGACAACCACCATAAAATGCTCCTATTATGATTCAAAAAAAAGATCCTACAAAAATAAAAAAGAGGAAAGAAAAATGAGAGGGAAACCAACCAAATCCCCTTTCTTCTCTCTTTTTTATTTATTTTAATTATTTTATTTATTATTTTATTTCATTTATTTTATTTTATTTATTTTATTTATTTTATTATTTCTTTCGTCTTTTTTATTTTTATTATTATCAAATCACAATAAAGAAACATGCATAATAATCACCAGGTGATTGGTGATTATTATGCATGTTTCTTTATTGAGATTTGATAATAATAAAAATAAAAAAGACGAAAGAGATAATAAAATAAATAAAAAAAGAGAAGAAAGGGGATTTGGTTGGTTGCCTTCTCATTTTTTTTCCTTTTTTTTATTTTTGTAGGATCTTTTTGGAGTATCTTTTTTTTTTTTGAATTATAATAGGAGCATTTTATGGTGGTTGTCCAAATTTGGTCGTTGGATTCTTGATTTTATTTTCAGGAGTTCTATACATTAACTTGATCATTTGGCGTTAAATAGTATTTTAAATTTGATTTTAATCTAATTTAAATTTCTTAAATTTTAATTAGATTATAATCAAATTATATATATGCACAAGAAACCGTTGGGGGTAGGTGTGATATCAAAAGATGCGACTTGAGTTGGGGGTTAGGGGTTAAACACGGAAGGCGTGGAATCATGTTTGGTGGAAAAGGGGGTGGAAAGGGGGAGGGGCGATTTAACGGTGTGAAAGTCGACTTTGGCCCGATGTTTGCTCTCGCACTTTCGAGCGGAAAGAGCAAAGCCCGCACTTCAACCCTTGGTGAACGAAGGTGCATTTTTGATCGAGTTCTCACGATTCTGTCACGGAAAGCGTAGGGATTCACGTTTCCGGCTCATAGGTACACGTTTCTGTGGTATAAATACACATCGCGTGCGACAATTCTGGCAATGGCTCACTTTTCACCAACCAACACCTTTGTGTATCTTTTCGCTTCAGACATCGTTTGTACACAACAAGAATTCGTTTTGTATTCTCAAATAAAGCAAAGGAACTAAAGCCGGATCCCGGATCATTCTTGTTTTGCCGTAAATAAATGTAATTATAAAATAAATTTTTGCCAAATCCTTAACTTAGCAGTTAAAATAAGCATTTCATAAAAATTTATTTTATAAATTTTTTAGAAATTTATTTTATAAATTTTTATGACAAATTTATAAATAAATTTTAAATAAAGCAAAGGAACTATATCCGGATCTCGGATCATTCTTGTTTTTACCGTAAATAAATGTAATTATAAAATAAATTTTTGCGAAATCCTTAGCTTAGCAGTTAAAATAAATTTTTGCGAAATCTTTAGCTTAACAGTTAAAATAAGCATTTCATAAAAATTTATTTTATAGTTAGGGGAGAGTGATCCAAGTTGGATAGGTTCCTGACCTGAATAATACGTAAAACTGACTAAATATTTGAAGTAAACGAACTGGAGGAAAATTTTAATAAGAAAAATGATCAAAAAGGGATTGCGTTATAATATGGTTTACCACTTATTTGTTGTTTTTAAATTAAAAAATGTGTTTTGGACATGACGTAACTTTTTACTTCTGATAATTTCGTCATTTTTATAGCCGTAGGATTTTTTTACAACTGTTTCTTTTGTTCTTTGTGTTCACGAAACATTTGGCTTTACAGCTTTCCACAGAAACAGACCTTCAATTACAACAAACAAGATCATTAAGATATTTTTATAGGGATTATAGGTTTTATAGGTATCCCCGATCTGGATAATTCGTGAAAAAAACACTCAAAAGTTTTTCAAATGACCTGCGCACTTTTGCCAACATAAGAGAACTAGGTATTTTAATAGAATTTTGCAGTATTTGAAGTTGGTATAAGTGGCTGTCATCATTTAATAGTAAATATGATAGAGGTAATAGCTGGTGTATTTTTTACAATATATTTTAAAATATTACTTTTAACAAGACAAAAATATTTGAAAGTAACAGTGCTAAAATGCTATTCAATGAGATCAAGTTAAATATCGATTAATTAACGCTGTTAGTGCTGAAAAACATTGATCAAGTGAAATATCGATTAATTAAGATCGATCGAGTCACTCTTTCCTGTATTTATTTGCGACAGAAACAAGAAGGATCCGAGATCCGGATTTTATTCCTTTGCCTTAAAGGACTTTGTTGTTTTTTTTCTTCAAAATATTAAATAGTGCTTTCATGTGCAGACGTGGAGTAAATCTGGGTCAAAATTTGAATTTTTATACTCTGAGAAGATACAGAAAAGGAGGAACATTTTTTTATTGGAAGTAAATTTTTTATTATGCTGCACTTAGAGAAATCTTATTTTCAACACAGAAAATCCGTGGGTATCATTTTAATCTGCAGCAAAATGAGAAATCAAAAAACAAAAGACAGTGACAATAGCATAATGATCCACTTTCAATCGAAATAATATCGCTACAGATTAAAATAATGTCCCACGATTTACTGTGAAGTTAAAAAAATCGTTTTTACCTCTTTTCCTTGATTCGATATGAAAATTTGCGTATAATAAAAAATCATTTGTTTGATCAGAAAAAAGTTTCTTTGATTGAAGTTTGAATGTTTTTGACTCAAGTCAATTTTGACTCAAGTCACTGAATGTTTTTTGACTCGAGTAAGATTTTTTTGAATAAAAAAATGTTTTTTTGACCCCATAGCAATATTTTTTATTTGAACAAATTTTTTTCAAATGTAAAAAACTTTTTAATGAGTGTGTTTGAAGTATTCACAAAGATATGTGTAAATTTTAATAGAGGGAAAAATTCTGTGCAAAAATGAGGTCAATTGAAATTTGTAAAATTAGGTTTGTGGCAACTCTGGGACACAATTCTCATTTACTAATAAAAATAGGAGATTGAGAAAAAAATAGTTAAAAGATTCTATTTGAAATTTGGAGAATTTTAAAAATTGATAAAAGTCAGTTGCACAATTTGAATTAGGAAGTGTTTTAGAAATTAATTACAGGACAAACTTTCAATTCTCATTATGTTGAGAAATATTTAGTTTACAGATAAATTTATTAAATTAAAAAAAATTTAATTTAATTTAAATTTATTTAATTTTACTTTACTCATTTTAATTTTTGTATGAAATTAAGGGTCTTGATATATTTTAAACAGTTGTTAAAATCGTTTTTCTTCTAGTAGACTTCTTTATCCCACATTTCCAACACTTTCTCGAAACTCTGTTCACCTATTCTTCTTCCACGTCTCCGTGCACTTTTGAATGTTCTTTTAAAGTCTGGAAGTTTTTTTTCTGTAAAGTTTCAAAGTCTTTCTTTCTTGAAATGTTTCGTGAACTTCGAAGTTCAACTGAAAGCAGAGATCTCGGAATTCTTATATTTTTCTTTGGTTTCTAAAAGTTTTCGTAATTTTGATATCGTGCTGAGAACGAATCTCAAGTTACAGATATTTTATTTCTTATTCAGCATTTTTTTACCTGTATTCTATTAACCTGCTTTTTAGCGAATTAGATCAAAGGTTAAAGATATAAAATCATTATAGACGAAAAATGGTAATAAAGTATCAAATAATATTTGGATGTTGATGGTGAATTAAATCCTTCCTTAAAGTATCAAATACTAAAATTTATTTAATATAAATTTATATATAAGTAACTTTTTTGAATTTATAAAAAAGAGAAATTTAATTATAATTTACCCTGCTTAAAATCCCAGATAGGTTCCAGAATTTAAAATCTATTCAATTTTTAGGTTTCTAAGTTCCTTACTCCATCAATTTTCAATGATTTAGATATTGAAAATTATCTAGTTTAAACGATTTAACTTTTAAAAGCTCTGGAATTTGAAATTTACAATTTACAAAATTCGAAGACTTTAGATTTTACAAGAAATCAAAGTTTAACTATATTATTTGTGGAAATCTTTGAATTTGAAGGTCTTAATTTTAAAAGTTATGGAATTTGATATTTTAAAAATAAGAAGGCTTGAGATTTTATCAGAGATCAAAGTTTAATGGTTTAATTTGCGAAAATCATTGAATTTTAAGGCTTTATTTTTAAAAAGTCCTGGAATTTAACATTTGCGAGAACTATAAATTATATATAATAATTTATCAAAAAAGTGTATTATGAATCAAATTACATATTGCAAATAAATCGCCTTAGGAGTTATTTATTAATTTTTTACTGTAATCTATCATCTGATACGACTATAAATTTCTTAAATGATATGTCATATTTCTCTAATGCATTCATCTTGCAGAGGTAATTGAAATTGCGACCCTAAACACAAAGCCACTTGACCTATAAACATCAAAAGCTTTGAGAAACCTGCTTTCATCAGTGCTTTCATCAGTAAATAATATTATGCATGAATTATTATTTTTTAATATCATCTTTTTTCCTGCATTTTTAACAAACAAAGGTGACTATCTAGTCTAACAAATAAAATCGGTGCTTTCTCAATAATTTGAACCTTCCCTTTTTCTTTGCGGAGCGGGTTTGCTCAGTCTCCTTGTTACAAAAAAAAAAAGTTTACCGGACCGCAGGATCAATTAAAAAGATCAATAAACTTAGAAAAAAGCAACAACGGTTGCAAAAATGCCAGATTCACACTTTTTGGAAAAAGTAGCCCACGAAATAAATCAGGGATTTCCCAATAATTAAAAATTTCCACTTTCCTTTGCTCCGGATGTTTGATAAAAGCCTCCTTGATACAAAAAAATGTTTACCGGGCCGCAGGATCAATTAAAAATATCGGCAAACCTAGAAAAAAGCAAAAATGGATGCAAAACTGCTAAATTTTCACTTTTTGGAAAAGGTGGTCCAGTAAATATATTAGGGCTTTCCCAATAATTAAAAATTTCCACTTTTCTTTGCTCCGGATGTTTGATAAGAGCCTCCTTCATACAAAAAAAAAACGTTTATCAGACCGCAGGATCAATTAAAAATATCTGTAAACTTAGAAAAAAGCAACAACGTTTGCAAAAATGCCAGATTCCCACTTTTTGGGGAAAGTAGCCCACGAAATAAATCAGGGTTTTCCCAATAGTTAAAAATTTCTAGTTCCCTTTCCTCCGGATGATTGATAAGAGCCTCCTTGATACAAAAAAACATTTACCGGGCCGCAGAATCAATTAAAAATATCTGTAAACTTAGAAAACGGCAACAAGGGTTGCAAAAATGGCAAATTCCCACTTTTTGGAAAAAGTGAAATAAACCAGGGTTTTCCCAATAATTAAAAATTTCCACTTTTTTTTGCTCCGGATTTTTTATAAGAGTTTTCTTGTTACAAAAAAAAACGTTTAATGGACCGCAGGATCAATTAAAAATATCAGCTAACTTAGAAAAAGCAACAACGTTTACAGAAATCCCAAATAATAAAAAGTGGCCCACGAAATAAATCAGGGTTTTCTCAATAATTAAAAATTTCCACTTTTCTTTACTCCGGAGGTTTGATAAGAGCCTCTTTGATACAAAAAAATGTTTACCAGGCCGCAGGATTAATTAAAAATATCACGAAACTTAGAAAAAAGCAACAATGGTAACAAAAATGCCAAATTTCCACTTTTCGGAACAAGTAGCCAATGGAATAAAATTGGGGCTTTCTCAATAATTTAAATTTTCCCTTTTTCTTTGCGGGGGATGTTTGCTCAGAGTCTCCTTGTTAAAAAAAAAAAACGTTTGCTGGTCCGCAGGATCAATTAAAAATGTCTGTAAACTTAGAAAACGGCAACAAGGGTTGCAAAAATGGCAAATTCCCACTTTTCGGAAAAAGTAAAATAAACCAGGGTTTTCCCAATAATTAAAAATTTCCACTTTTCTTTGCTCCGGAATTTCCATTTTTACACACAAGCTTTTTTTGTCCCGTTTTTACTTTCAGCCGCTCATTTACTAATCCAACGAAAAATTTTAGTACAATTTTATTACTATTTTAATCTTTCTGAGCTTATATAAAAGTAACTTAAGTAAATTAAAATTAAAAATCCACTTCTTTCAAACGTCTTTGAATCCTTACACCCACCGTCGGTAAAGTAGATCTTCTGCTAAAGCTCTTACCATCCAAATTTAGTTTTCAAAATTATCATGGCGAAAAAAACCACCATATTTCACTGAATAAGTGCATACGGCAAAATAAAAGGGAAATCCGAACTAGAGTTTTATCTCAGCGATTTTGCGCTGAATTTCCCGCTATAAAATTCAGGTTTATTAAATCGCGATTGCAGTTCGTGTCACGTACGCATAATACAAGAAAGTTGGCCGACTGCGGCGGACTAAATCCAGTCTCTTTTATTTTCCGGCGCCTCTCGGATTTATTCGACAAACCACATGCTATCGCAATAAATAAAAAAGTTTCGGCGGATTTTGCCTCGTCAGGGCCGTATATCGGTTCACTAAAGGGTTAAGCTGCTAAATGCCATAAATTAGGTACGAGCCATCGTACGATGTAAACTTGCTCCAGAAAAGTCGCTCTTTTTCGCCGAGGTGCCTCTGTTCGACGACACACTTCCTACTCAAGTGCGAGCTCCAAGTAACACGTCCACTCTTCCTATACTTCAGTTATTCACGCCACCTAGTTTCATCTCTGCTAGAAATTCACCCTCCCACTTTTTTGACCTTTTTATCGTTACTTTTGCGATTTTTCCACCTCTTTTAGTCCCTAGTTGCATTTCTTTATTTTCCCTTCTTCCACCCCCTTATGGTCCCTTTTCCACCCCCTTATGTTCTCTTTTCCACCCCCTTATGTTCCCTTTTTCCACCCCGTTATGTTCCCTTTCTCCAGCCTCTTATGCTCTCTTTTTCCACCCCCTTCTGTCCTCTTTTTCCACCCCTTTTTACCACCCTCTTGCTCTATTCCTGGTTTCTCTGCCTCCGTGTCGTCGAGTAGAATCGATTTTCTTTCAACCCACCCCCTCACGAGACAGGGGCATACGTACGCCTCCGGGGAGGATGGATGGATGGCAAAATTAAGTAGATAAGTTCGCCAGCCGGTTATGGGACCGTTGTAGACGTCTATATACGTGTAGAGTGAGTCTCGCTCTGAGAAAACATACGATAAGTCGATCTCTCTCCTGAGCGACGATTGGCTTTCCCGAAAGTATAAGCTTTGAAAATATTTTTCCAGGAAAGGCACTGCTTCCTGGAAAAGTCGATTTCGTCAGCTTTATGTCCGGATGTCTCCAGAAGGAAAATATGTCTTGGGAGATATTAAAATGTATCTGCTGGAAGAGTCTTTGGATAGATTCGCAAACGGAAAATATGTTGGATTAATCGAGGAAACAAAGTTCTAGAATTCTATGGATTATACCGTCCTTTCAAAAGATCCAATTGCGAGAGTTCACAGAAAATGAGAAAAATCAGGCAAAAAAAGTAGGAGAGCTTTTGACAAGTCTATAAAGGAGGGGATTCAATAGGGCTTGTTTCTGGACCCAAGATCAGAAAAAAAAATTTTTACGAAAATGAAAACGGACGAAAAAAATGAAAAGGACGAAAACAGACACTCGAAAGCGTCTGCTTTTTTGTGCTCCATATTCGATTACTTAAAAAACATGGTTTTACATGAGAACAATTTAAATTGAACGATTTTTTCAGAATATAAAAAATGTCTACTGTAAATTGAAGACATTTTTTATCTTCTCGAAAAATCATTTAATTTAAATTGTTCTTACGTAAAATAATGTCTTTTAAGTAGACGAATGTGGGGCAAAGAATATCAGACACTTTCGAGTTTTCATTTTCATAAAAAATTTTTTTTTTAATTCTGGGGCCAAAAACAAGCCTTATTGCAATTCTTCCTTTCCTTTCCAGAATTCTATATTTAGAAATACTGAGTCCGACGGACTTAAGAGTCATGGCTCATTCCAATATTAGCAATAATAAAAATTATTCTTAATCTAAACACAGGCCTGCCAGCGACGTTAGAGATTGAAAAAAGTGGAAAAAGTAACCACTTTTTCAAAAAAAAGTGACCAACTTTTCGGTTATAGATATAGAGTGAGTAGTCTCCCGACCAGTGCACACGAATATTTATTTTTCACTAGTCGGACGAATATTTATTTCTCTAAATAAAATTATTATAATGCTATAAAAAATCTGTTACGTGAAAGAGATTGGCATTTATTTTCTAATCTCTTTTTGACAGTTCGCAAAATAGGGGAAAAATAGGAAAAATAAGGGATTCTTTACAAAAAGCGGAAATTTTTTTTCTAAGGGAGGAGAGGGAGACAAGGGAGGCAAGGGAGACAATAAATGTGTAAATGCAGAATTTTTATTTAAAAAAACTCAAATTTTACTAACAAATAAAATTATATACTATCCTTAAATGTTCAACTTCATTAGCGCTTAACAAGAAGGTGAAAAAAAATATCTCAATTATATAAATATAAAAATCTTCGATTGCTAAAATTGCGGACAAGAATTTAGATTTTCGAATTATCAATTATGAAATTGGAAAATTTTTAAATTTTCAACTAATCAAATTTCCGAAATCAGCCTGCTGCAATTCTTCGGAACCTTAAGAAAATACCAAAAAATCTTAAATTCCCGTTTAGAATCAAAAAATACTCCACTTTTTGAACTTCCAACATCTTTGGAAGTCTTTAGAATTTTATAAAATTCTTCATGAAATCTTCTATACCTTTCGACAACCTTCTGGAATCTTTTACAATCTTCAAATACACCCCAAAATCAATATTATAATTTTCAAAAATATTCTAAACTGTTTCAAAATCGTTTAGAATCCTCAAAAACCTTTTGAATTCTGCCATAAACTTCTTAAATCTTCTAGTCTCTTTCAGACTTTTTTTCTAGATTTTCAAACAGACTATAGAATCGTAGAAAGATTCTGAAAAGAATCTAGAAGCATTCTTCAAGATTATGGGAGTTTTTTGTAGGTTTTAGGGGATTCTAAATGATTCTGCAGAATTCTGGAGTTTAGAATATTTTTGACGATTCTGGAAGACTCTGGAACAGTTTATAATATTTTGAAAGATTTAATTACATAGATGTTAAAAATTTTTGGAGATTAAAAGACTCTGAGAGTACGGAAAATTATCATGCAACAGTCTGAAATTGTAGAGAATTCTAATAGATTCGAATTTTTTTTTTAAATTATGTAAGATTTGAGAAGGATTTGGAGGATTTTGAAAGAGTCTGGAGGATTTTGAAAGACAATAGGACAGCTTAGAATTTTCTGAAGAATTTTAACAGATTTGAGATAACTTTTGAAGATTTTAGGAGATATTAGGATTTTAGAAGATTTTGCGATACTTTTCTAGAATTTGGAGGTTTAAAAAGATTTTGAAAAAACATAGATAATATTAGTCGGTTATGGAATAATTTTGAAAATTTGGAAACGGAGAATTTCAGAAAACGTTCGCAGTTTTTGAACCTCATAAGTTTAGATTTCTCATAATTCTTGAAAAATTAATTGGATCTTTGAATAAAAAAAGGGGGGAAAGGAATAATATTCTCAAATAAAAAAATTTTACGGGATTTTGAGAATAAAGAGGGGCTGCAAATATTCATTTTGTGTTTAATACTTTTGGTTTGAAGATTTGATTTTTTTTAATTTTCGACTACTTTTAAAATTGAAGATTGGAATCTTATTTTTTCCCCTTTTGAGAACTTTGTTGATTTGAATATTCTGAAATGTTTAAATCCTTCGAAATTTCTAAAATATTCTAGAAAATTTTTGGGCAAAATCTATCTATAGAGCTTAAATTGTTCTCAACATGTATTACAATATACTCTCAAACTTTCAAGAATATTTGCAATCTCCTAGATAATTACAGGGTCTTCTATATTATTTCACATCATTCAAGAACCTTTCAACAAAATTTTAAAACTAAATATTTTTTCGTAACTGAAATTTATTTAAAAATATTGTTTTAGCTACAAATAAAGAGAATGATTGAAAGCTTATTTTATCCATACATTATTTTCCTTGTCAATAAATCAATATTTTACGACTGTCTTTAATTTAAAAAAATTAAATAACATTTTCGTTCATTCGAACCTTCAAAAGTTTCAGCACATCGAAATATTCAAAAAAGAATTTCTATTAAGGTTTAAATGTTCAAACTCTGATGGAAATTCTGTTCACTAAAGTTACGTTGTTTTTTTTTTTTTAATCGGCAAAAAATCAGATGTTATTAAGGGGTTATATCCCTTTGAGTGGTCGAAAAGCTAGGCTTTTTTTGAGAATTTTTTTTTTGAAAATACTTATAAAGCAATAAAAATGAGATTTGGAGGGTTTATTATATATATCTTTGGGTACTCAAATCAATTTTTTATTTTCCAAAACAATGCAAATTGGCGGCCCAGTCAAATTCGTCCAAAGGTCACATTTTTTACCCGATTTCAGGTTTTTAAAAAATACTCAACATTAAATTCCCGAAAAACGTAAGAAAAGCAATTTTTGATTTAAAAAAAATAAATTGCTGTGTTAATAAATATGACAGAAAAAATAGGAAATTTTAAATTATTATTTTTTATTGAAGAGCAAACAATGAAAATACACTCTAAATCCTTGAAAATGCATGCATAAGTATTCACCGAATGTAAATAATTTGTTTAATTAACAAAACGTTTGCTGTAAACGAATTTTATAATCAAATATGTGATTTTCCTTTTTTATCAGCGCTACATTTTTTCTCATTAAGAACAAAAGGAATCAACACTCTCTAAATCTGAATTAGTGAAAAGTCGGTCACTAATTTACTTTAGTGCCAATTTCTACTAATTATTAGTCACATTTCACTATTTTTTTAGTAGTTTTAAACATTTCACTAAAGCCTTAGTCAAAAACTACTAATAATTAACAGAAATTTTTACCAAAGTGAATTAGTGACCGACTTTTCACTAATTCAGATTTAAAGAGCAGAGAGTACTATATAATCAAAAAACTTTGAAAAAATGGACATTAATAATTGTTAACTGTAATTGTTATTAGCAAATTACATAAAGAAATTGTCCAAATATGCATTTTTCATTCGAAAAATTTTTTTTTCTTAATCATATAGTACTGTTAAAGACTCAGGGATTCTAAATTGTTATAAATGTTATCTTTTGATTGTTAAATATAACTGTTATGGACAAAATAGATTAATAAAAGCCCTATATTTGCAGCTTTTGTGACAAAAAACTGCGAATATTTACGAATGTACTTTGGCCATAACAATTACAATTAACAAACATTTATAACAATTTAGTATTCCTGAGTCTTCAACAGTACTGTATGATTAAGAAGAAACTTTTTTCGAATGAAAAATGCATATTTGGACAATTTGTTTATGTAATTTGTTCATAACAACTACAATTAACAAAAGGAAGGTAGATTTATACCACTGTGGTATCTCTTTGACCTTAATGGTATCATATAATTAAAACAAAAATTTTTTTGACCGAAAAATGTAAATTTTGACGATATATTTACGTATTTTGTTTACAACAATTATAAATGTCAATTTTTTTCAAAGTTTTTTTATTATATCACAAAAAAACAAAGGATAAAGTTTACCTTGTTTCCGGAGTAAAAATTACCTGCAACAAAAATTACCTTCACAGGATGAATTTTACTCAAAAATCGGTTAAATTTTCTTTTGTTTTTCCGCAACAACACATGTATTTTGAAAGACGTGTAGTTGTCTGAATAAAAATTTATCTCTTTAAAAAATTACCTGCAACAATTTTTACCCTTAGTTTTTTCTGTGATAGTGCTCTTTGTTGATTCCTTTTATTTTTAATGAGAAAAAAATGTAGTGCTGCTAAGAAAGGAAAAATTACATATTTGTTTATAAAATTCGTTTACAGCGAACTTTTCATTAATTAAACAAATTATTTACATTCGGTGAATACTTATGCATGGGTTTTTGACGGTTTAGGGCTTATTTTCATTGTTTGCACTTCAATAAAAAATAATAATTTGAAATTTCCTATTTTTTCCGCCATATTTATTAACTCAGCAATTTGTTTTAAAACAAATCAAAAATTGCTTCTCTTACGTTTGCCGGGAATTGAATGTTGAGTATGTATTTTTTAAAAAAAAACTTAAAATCGAGTAAAAAATGTGAACTCTGAATTTGACCATGAAAATCAATTTCTGGACCACTGTGCATTGGAGACGTACATCAGCACTTAGGGCAAACAAAAAAATTTTTTACATTAGTTTTGCGAGAGAATTTCACACGATTATTGCAAAATATTGATTTTTCGCAAAACGGCGTCAATATAAAAAAAATTCTTATACATAAAAAATTCTTATATATAAGAAAATTATTATTTTTTTATATAATATATAAATCAGTAGTCAATATAAAAAAATTCTTATATATAAGAATTCTTATATATAAAAAAATTCTTATATATAAGAAATCTTATATATAAAAAAATTATATTTTTTTTGTATATAATATATAAATCAGTAGTCAATATAAAAAAATTCTTATATGTAAAAAAAATTCTTATACATAAAAAAATTCTTATATATAAAAAACATTCTTATATTTAAAAAAAATTCTTATATATAAAAAAATTTTTATACATAAGTAGTCGATATATATATATCAGTAGTCAATATAAAAAAATTCTTATATATAAAAAAATTCTTATATATAAGAATTCTTATATATAAAAAAATTCTTATATATAAAAAAAATTCTTATATATAAAAAAATTTTTATATATAAGAATTCTTATATATAAAAAAATTCTTATATATAAGAATTATTGTATATAAAAAAATTCTTATATATAAGAATTCTTATATATAAAAAAATTCTTATATATAAGAATTCTTATATATAAAAAAAATTTTTATATATAAAAAAAATTTTATGTATAAGAATTCTTATATATAAAAAAATTTGTATTTATAAGAATTCTTATATATAAAAAATTCTTATATATAAGAATTCTTATATATAAAAAAATCTTTTTTTTTATATTGACGTCATTTTGCGAAAAATCAATATTTTGCAATAAACCTGTGTACTTCTCTCGCAAAACTAATATAGATAATGAAAAAATTATTTTGCATGCTCTAGGTCTTGGTACTGATGTACGTCTCCAACGTTTCCGCCAGTGGAGGGCCTCAAAAAAGGTGTCCTCTTTCTACCGGCCACTGGGCTGCCATTTTGTATTTTTAAAAAAATAAAAAATTGATTTAAGTACCCAAAGATATTTATAATAAACCCTCCAAACCTGATTTTTATTGCTTTATAAGTATTTTTAAAAAAAATTCCCAGAAAAAGCCCTGTTTTTCGACCACTCAAAGGGAAATAACCCCTTAAGGGTATGTGATACATAATGACGTCATGAATTACCGATCGATTTTTTATTTACATTCAGCGGGTTCATTAAGAGAGAAATACAAATATAATGATGAAATTGTGGGAAATAATAAAAAATATATTTAGGCATCGATGTCTGGTGCGTTTCAATTTTTATTTCGAAAAAAAAAATTTTCAAAAATAATTTTGTTTCAAATTGAAAATTGAAACGCACCAGACATCGATTCCTTGATATATTCTTTATTATTTCCTCAAATTTCAACATTATATTTGCATTTCTCTCTTAATAAACCCGCTGAATATAAATAAAAAATCAGTCGGTAATTCGTGACATTATGTATCAAATACCCTTAAGGCACTAAAGAGAGACACTTCCAAACAGACTTTTGAATTAGAAAAATAAAAAAGCCACCTATTTTTGTAAATTGCCATTTGCTTACCAAGCAAATTGATTTCAAGCCATTAGCGTAGTTCAGAGGGAGATTCGGCCTTATAAAGCGAGGACTTTGGTGTCAGAGCAAAGCGCCCTAATTACCGGTGCAATTTCTATGAAAAGTTAATCGACTGCCTCGAATCCCTTTGAATTAACAGCAGGCTTGGACAAATTCGTGTGCAACAACCACGTTTCGTGCATTAAATCGTATGTAGAACCATTGCATTGATTGTTGAGAGGGGGCTGAGAGGGGGGAGATATAGGCCGAGAGTTAGAGAAGCTTGACGACTTTAGCCACGCTTGCTTTCTCGGTTAACTAAGCGGGGAACAATTTCGAATTCCGAAACGTGTACCAATTGAGCTCGACGGTATCGTTGATACGGACCCTTAATGGGAAAGCGAGTTTGTACTGGCAAGTAATTATAGACGATTGGCGATAATGGGGGAGTCGCGTTTACTGGGAAATTTCCTCGTACCCAGGTATCAAAGGTATTCAAGTGCATACGGCACTGGGCTTTATATTCATACGTAAAGGACCATCTCAAAGCGTCTCGAGGCAGTTTCCCTATCCTGGGAAAATGGAAGGCGAAATTGACGCCTCTGCCTTTATTGAATATGTGAGCGAAGAGCAAGTGACTACGAAACCTGGCTCTTTAAAGGGGAGAAACGACTCTGGTTTTTTTAATAATAGCCACTTGTTGATTGAAATTCTACTTTTTGTAACCGCTTGAGATTTCTTTTCAGAAAATTATCTTTAGTTCTTTCAACATTGAAAAATATACGCAGGAAAATTGTTTCACAATTCACAAGAGGCGCATGAATATTCCCGAAATTTCAATTGACATGAATTTCATTTCACCGTAAATAAAGTTATCTAAAAGCCATTGACCATAATTTTTATTAATTCTAATTTTTCTTTAGTCTAATTTCCATTTACCCGAAGAAGCATTTGACATAAATTTTATGTAACCGAATTGTTATTGTACATAAATTTTGCTTGCAGGATTTTCATTTGCCATAATTTTTAAATACCCTAATTTCCAACCTAAATTTTATTTACCCGAATTTCTATTTGTCGTAATTCTTATTTGTCCTAATTTCTGTATAACCTAATTTTCATGTGACCGAATTTCCATTTGTCATAATTTTTATTTA
>JBAGKK010400458.1:0-18265 GCA_037177015.1 Euceroptres primus
TTTCAATGAACATAGACTTGGCGAAAAACCATCAAAAGTTTGAGCCCCTGTACCTAGGCAACACGTCATTATTACTCTCACCCCAGTTGCATGTTAGATGTAGTCCAATAGTACAACAATCTCACAAATTTTTATCGAAATCGGAGGGATGAAAATTTTTTGGGTTGGCGAATTTTTCCCCCTATAAGAAGATTGTATTTCTGCTACTGATAATAAATCAATATTAATTTGGTACCTCTTCAAGGGATGCGAGGCGCAGAAAATGATTTTAATACATGAATGTAATCTAAGACAATTGAAAATGGCTTCCGTCGGAGCAGTTGAACCCCAGACAGAAGTTATGAAGTATCGAGACAATCAAACATTTCAGCCGGGTTTTATTGGCTTCTCATCAAATAATTGGGACGTAATTTTATTGCCCTATCGTGAAATAAGTTTTCTACTTGATGAAAAAATATTATTCCGAACTACATTTTATCTGAAGGCGAGGCTTTCATTTATATAATTTCAAACCTTCATAAATTTATTAAAAATATTATTTTGTTATTATCATGTTGTAATCTTTTAATATAATGATTTTTTAATAATGATCTTTTGATAATGTAAAAATATAAAAAGGAAAAATTTTTAAACACAATTATCAGTTTGCTGACTAATAAACTGCTTTACCGGATTATTTTTTTTCGGAAGATACGTGAGTCAGAGACCGAATGGTAAATTAATTGAATTGAGGTGAAATGAATTGGATTTCAGACTTATATATTGAACTGTTAAGTTGGTGACATCTTTTCCCTGATAAAATTTTACTGTCGCCAGAATTTGTTTCCTCGGCATGTCGGAGACTTTAATCTTATCAAGGACATCTGAAAGAAATTTACGGGCCCTCTTTGCTGTCAGGGACATACTGATTAACATTCTGCTGTGCAGATGGTCAATATTACAGATGCATTGAACACAAGCGACAATGAAGGGGCAGGTGTCAATCGAATAGAGCACTCTGATTGCGTTATTATATTTCAATTTCAGTCTGCACGTGACCCTTTTCATGTTACCTCAATTTCTCTCCGATCTTGTATTTGATAAAAATATATCTATATATCTGAGACATAGTTCGATAGAAAAGTAATTTTCGAGCATTTCAATTTTATAAGCACACGGTTCAATGTTTTTGTTTCAAAAAGATTTATAAATATTATTACAATCAGTTATTATTTTAAATTCTTATACAAAAGTCCGAATTTTAGTGACAATTTTAAAAGACATGAAAAATATATTTCAACCGACCAAATTAAAGTTAAATTAAATTTTTTTTGAGAGAACAATCTCATGTTAGAGAATGTAAAAGTGTTTTAATTGTATTCCATTCTACTTAAGGGTGAAGTCAAGTGGATTGAGAAAATGTTATTTTTTCATTTGCATCTTTATCCACTGAAGAAAAGGTTAATGAAGTGAAGGGTCAGAAAAAGTTGCACGCAAAGAGATGCCAGTGCCTTTTTCGAAGAAACAACTTCCGGCATTTAGCAAGTCACAGTGCGAGAGACGATAAAAGATAAAAGTTCGTCACGAATAATGGTGGTAATTACATTCAGGATCGTGACTCTTTTTTGCAAATCTCACGTTTGCTTAAGAGTGATATGCAAACACAAAATGTGAGTGTACAAATTCAGTTTGTACTTTAGTACTTTACTTAGTTTCAGTTTTATACTTTTACCTCTGTGCTCGAAGATATTTTAGCTTATTTTAAAAAAGAAATGGATTCTAACTAAAATACGGAGCATATTTTTAAGTCACTTTTATGTGATGTTTGTTGTAAATTTTGAAGACTATTTCGTTCAATCGTTTATATTATTTATGTCCATCAAGTCCTGTTCTTGATAACGGTATAACAAATTTCATTTTTACCAATAACCGTTTTTTGGGAAAGTGGAAACCTTTTTTTCTCACGTCATAGTTTCAGTAATCCAGGCACACAAGCTTATCCTGTGGGAAACTTCTTTTTTACTCATCTACACAAGAAGAGGCCTCCATACGTCTGCAAGAAAATTTCCTCTCCGCACGGGCGAGGGCCATATCAGGTTCTGCGGGAAAAATCAATAAACGCAGGTTATGTTCCACGGATGATATTGGCCGACTCATCATTGATCTGATGCGCGTCTAAGCGTTATCCACCATTGAAACCTATACCGGACAGGTTTCAACTAGTACCTGGCACGCATTGGCACAGCATTTCGACAAATCGTTTCCCTCAAAATCACCATATCTCGTTACGGAACGATCAAATCGTTCGAGATCGATTTCAGACAATTATTGAAGAGGCTAGAATTTCAGATTGTAATTGGGCAGAAAGGTAGAAACAATTCTGAACAACCACGTACTTCCTTAGATAGAAAGGTATGGTTAAAATTCTGGTTAAATTAACCAGCATCTGCCCTTACTATTTTTTTTAGTTAAAATATCCAGAATTCTGGGTACTTTAAGCAGGAACAATAGTAAGAGCAATTTTAACCAGAATTCTGGTTAAACCAGACATTTTTTTTTGTTGTTGAGTGAACCTTAAATTGAAAATTTAACTAAAATTAGAGAAATCCAGTCATGCTTTTGATTATATTTTTCTAGGCTTCTTACTATTATTTAATCCTTTCATGCCTAAATTATATCTTTTGATTCAAAATTCATCATTTTTTTACTTAGAAGTTTTGGGGACGCTGATTTTTAATCTGCAATCAAAATTCAAATTGACGGATTCAATAATGCAGCCGGAATTGTTATTATTATTATTACTATTATTATTATTTTTTTATTCTTACCGTAAAGTGGAGCTATTATGTACAATTTTTACGTATTTTTCGAGGTTTTTTAACTTTACGCCTAAGAAAAATTTTTTTCAGCTTTTTCATTTTACAGGCAGAGGACTCAATTCAGAAGAAAAATCAATAATTTTTAGATTTTTAAATCATTTTCTACTTACTAATAATAACTGTTGAAAAGTTGTACCTTTTTGTACAACCGATTTTTTAAATAGATGCAACTATTGTTTTTTTATGTTTTGAATGAATAAAACAATGTTTTAATACTTAACTTCTATTTAGAATTATTACTTAACTTTTCAAGAATATTTTCCGATCATAAATCATTTAAAAAATCATAAAAAAATTATAATAAATAAAACAGTTAAAAATCAACATTAATATTAACGAAATATATTTTTAGAAAGATCTATAATTTGTTTAACATCTATTTAATATTCTAACCATTTAATTTACTGACCAACCCCAACTGAGCAATGTAACTGACCTATAATCTATCTTGGAAGCAAAAAAATTAGCTCTATATTAAAATAATAATAGTTATACAGATAAATTTTTAAAAATAATATTTTCACTTACAATTGGTGCTAAAATCCTCAAATGCAGCACAAAAACTCAATTGTGTCGTCAATTGAGCCTTAAAATCGAAAGTAATAGAAACTGAAAAGTGATATTTTATTCCGTCATATTTTATACAGTTAAATTTCGAAAAATATCAATTATTGAGAAATATTATTTCAACTTAGCCTTTTATTAAATAAATATTTAAAAAAGAAACTAATACTCGACTGCACAAAACTGAAAAATTAGCAAATATCATATCTTGCTGAACTAGCCGAATTGTACCGCGGATCTTCGAATTTTCGTATATCACCTTTGAACTAATTAATGAAAACACAAACTCTCATTTAAGAAACGAATTTCTTTCACCACTTAAATTTGGAAGAAAAATACGGGAAACCGAGAATTTTTTATTACTTTTAAACTATTGAACTGATACAAAGTTTGGAGGTCTAACCAATTTTTTAAAATGTATCCACATATTTAAACATTTTTCAATGCTTGTACAGAGGTCGCATAAAATTCCATCCTCATCCTCGGTAAAGTAGAAGTCCTTCTGAATCTTATATGCTAGATTATTATTTTTATTGAAAAATGTACTTAAAGTGAGTTTTACATATAGCCCCATTATGTGTGAATGGCCCCACTCTACGGAATTTTTATTTGTTTAAATAGCTTTTTGATCTCAAAATATCGTGAATTAATCATATTTTTATAATACTAAACCTTAAGGGGGTATTCTAGTGTGATAAGTACTTTTTTGTATCATTTTTTCGAATTTTTTTCAGAAAGTAGAAAAGCAATATTATTATCAAAACTTTTTCTCTATATTAGCATACATTTGTTTAGAAAACGTGTGCCTATCGTCCGTAGTAGAATTGGATTTTAATATTAATTTTTAAAGAAGTTATGGCCCGTTAAATCCAAAAAAACAACGTGAAAATTTTTTTTCAAATGTCCGCCATTTTGAAAATTTTTAATTTTTTTCATTCTGCTACCTACGATAGCCGCAAGTGTACATTTTAAGAATCTTTATGATTTTTTGCTTTCAGATTACCTGGAGAGCCGGAATCATGCTCACCGTCCGGGTACTTTTTTTTAGGCCTAATTGTTGAGCGAGTGTAGCGTCCACCATTTTGAATATTTTTATTTAAAAAAATATATATTATTGTTTAAATGTGTGCCAATACAGTGCAAAAGATTTCAAAATCATATTGCTTTCAATTTTAAAAAAATTCCGAAAAAATGAGGTGAAAAAATGCCCATCATAATAGAATACCCCCTTAATAGAACAATATGAAAGGTTGTTAAATTAAAAAATTATCATTTGCTTAAACAATTGATAAATAACTCAAACTAATTTGTCAAGCTTTCATATTGAATTATTAGGTTGCAGCGTTATAAAAATACTATTAATTCACGATATTTTGAGATTAAAAAATTATTTAAACAATTAAAAATTGTTTAAACAAATAACTGGAAGTTGAAAAAAGTTTTTATTATGATAAACTTGTGGAACTTGTTGAATGATTCTAAAAATAGCTATGATTTTCTACCGCATTCAGGTTAGAAATTGCATTTCAACATTTCAACAATTAAACATTGTTTGAACAATTAAAAGACAACTGAATTGTATACATTGACTATTCATATTTCTTAATTAGCATGTTGAATTAAGAAAACACTATTTATTTACAGTATTTGTGAAAAAATTGATTAAAAATGAAATGAACTCGTGTGATTTATTTATTAATGTGAATCTGAGAAAGGAAAATGGAAAAAAGTGATAATTAATATCAATATTCCGCAAAACTATGATTACCCTGTTATGGGATGGATTTTGGGGCACCATAAAAGGTGTTTATGAGAGCTGAAATAAAAAATCAATCATATTTGTTTAAGAGTTTTTATCAGATGACGAAGGTATTGCCTATGGTTAATTATATAGTTTCTCTTTTTAAAAAAAAATTACAAAGATTTGTTTTTTCCCCATGTTAATAAGGGTATGTGATATATGTTTAATGACTTTTTGAATTACCGAACGATTTTTTATTTACATTTAGCGGGTTTATTAGGAGATAAATGCAAATATAATGCTGAAATTTTGGAAAATAATAAAGAATAAATTTAGGTATCGATACCTGGTGCGTTTCAGTTTATACTTTGACATAAAAAATTTTCAAAATGAAAATTGAAACGCACCAGACATCGATTCCTTGATATATTCCTTATTATTTCCTCAAATTTCAGCATTATATTTGCATTTATCTAATAATAAACCCGCTGAATATAAATAAGGAGCGGTCGGTAAGGTGTGACGTCATTATGTATCAAATGCCCTTAATCTTATATGAACTTTCAGGGGCCGGGCGCCAAGTGTTAATATTAACCGATTTAAAAAAAATACGTGTTCACTTTTTTTGGGAACCTCAGAAGAAAACGATAAATGGCGACAAAAATATTTAAAAAATGTTTTTTCAAACACCCTTTTCCCCACTGTGCGTTGTTTTGCCGATATACTTTTTAAATACAATACAATTTTGCGACTTCATTTCAGTGGAACTGAAGCTTGTTTAATGAAGGGTAAATAGTGGGATTCAGAAAAAAGCTGAATGTAGATTCCTTAATGTTAATGTAAGTTATATAATCTGAAGAGCTTCATTCGCGCGTATATCAGAGCGTTAGAAACGGACGGCTCATTAAACCTTGACTGCTCTACGTGGAAGCGACTAGCTGCACAGGGGAAATTGTTGTGCAAATACGGGCAAAGCTTAAGCCCTCGCTTGGCAGGAGCATTTATTATTCAATGAAGCTGCACGCCAAAAGCTTTTGTAACAGAGCGCATAGATACACATTCATACAATGTTGTCTTTGTTGTGTGTGTTGTGCATCATGCGCTATATATACAGCTATCCACAGCGGTAAGTCTCGTTGCACTAACGTATAAGTACCGTAGCGTTGAGATGAAACTGACGCAAATTAATTTTTCAGTTAGCCCGACCTCTAGATAAAACCGTATTACAGTGCATGGTGGTGCATTCGGAATTTTAAAACAAAGGGAAAGAATTTTTGTTTATTGAATCACTTTATACGTTGTGGCAGTTAAAAAAATACTGCTTCGTAATGTAGTGATGTTGGACGTTTTACGACCTGTGAAAAAAATATGAAAGACGGTTTTAACCGATATTTTATTTTACGGTATCGCTTTTCAGAAAATATTGCTGTTTTTTATAAATAAGACCTTTCCACTGGCATTCGCAATTGGATTTGCACAATTTTTCATAGGTAATTTGAAAATATACTTTCGATTATTTTCCATAATTAGAGGCAATATTTGTGTGGCAAAAGATGAAAGAATTTTTCTGAGGTTTTCTTTAATATCATTTATCTTCTTATGTGTTGTAACATTGCCAGTGGTTTTTTCACTGCTTTTGCAAATATATTGCTGTGCCAGCAATTTATTTCCAGTGACAGGAAAAATAATACTGTAGCCAGTGGCGAATCCGGGGGAAAGGTTGAGAGGGAGATTTCCCTCCTCATATCGGTTTCTCCCTAAAAAATTTTGGTTTCGCCTGTGGATATAGGTTTTCAGAGTATTTTAAAAGCAGTTTGTGTATTTGCTATTGTTAGTGTAAACTTGAATTCGTGAAGTTAACTTCATTTTCCTCGTTAATGATTTGGAACACTAACATAGTACTATTGCTAATTATCATGAGTGTAAGTCGATGGATCATAATTTTTTTAGAGCTCACGTGAGGTTCGCGAGGGTTTACGGTCCATGTGTTTCATTATTAATGGTCCTATCACTCGCCACGTTGGACTGGCTTATGATTGAACGACGGAAGTTATATACGAGATTTGGGGTTGATAGTTGGTACCATTGCAAAAAAGTTGGTTTCTATAGCTGTACTGTCAATAACCTGATAAAAATTTATGGTTATGCGTAACCACGACTTATACTATGCACCAATCATAAATTTTACTTTCAAGAATCTGAAATATCTGTACATATCATGTACCTACATGACAAAAATGAGTTCAATCATAGAAATATTTTTTGATTGAAAAGTGGTGTCAAAAAAGCATACAGTATGATAAATATTTCTTTAAACATAAAAAATTTCAACTGATGAAAAGAAATGTATGTTAAAATCAAGCAAATGTTTTATAGACTCAAAGAAATATTTCCTCTTTTCAAAATTACGAATCTTTGAAACAAAAAAAAATATTCGATTGAAACAAACATCAATATTCATTAATAATAATAATTATTATTATTATTATATATATATTTGTTTATTTATTTATTTGAATTGATGAATGTGCATTTTTCTCAAAGGAAATTTTTTTTGATTAGAGAAAAACACCTTTAGAACGAAAGGCGCTAAAATTCAGAATGAAGAAAATTATATATTTAAATGAAATGAATATATATTTCTCAGTTAAAAAGATACAAATTTCTTCTGGTAAGAGAAATATTCAATATTCATTTCGCATCTATAGACTTCATTGTATTTCGCGACGAAGTAAACATTTAAAAGGTGTTTCGGTAAAACAGCCTAACTCGAGGAAATAAAATTTGTCAGCAGGGTCAAGGAACGTTCGTAAAATTCCATTTTTAAATTTCATAACAAAACAACGATCCACTCTCAAGATACCGCAAAGCTGAATTGAATCGTGGAAAGATTTTTTTAAAAATCTTGATCCTGCTCCTTGAAAAAAAGGTTCAAAGTTCAGAAAATGTCAACGACCTAAGTGGTTGTCCTAAGTCAATCTTTCGCAATAATTTTTTCCCCCATTTTTACAACTATGTAATGAAGAAATAATCTTTCAAAGTAATAATTTCTAAGAATATCAGTTAATATATACTTAGGAACTAATAAACTGATTATAATTAATTCCTGCATTTTATTATTTAATTTAAAGTAAATAATAAAATTTAAATTAAATAATAAAATTATTTAATTTAAAGTAATTTGATACACAAGTCATGACAAGGAGATTATATATTGTAAAGATAAATAACCATTGAAAAGAAAATGCACTTATGTGAGATGAGTACTTTTGACATGATTTATTTAAAAACATAGTTCCAAATTTTTTTCGAACAAACCTTTTGTATCTCGAATTTAGAGAATTCTTTTAGTAAAAAAAAGTATGTAAATTTAAGGGGTTTCGCTGTTTTGCCAAAATACCCTTAATTTTTCCTAGCCAGTTGATGAATACTTAAATCAACAACAGTTCTTGCTTTTAAATAAATTTTCATTTATTAATAATTCACTTTATACTGATTAGTGAAACAAAGAGAAACTAAAATTTTTCCAGTTAAATATATCAATATCGATATTTAATTAGGCAAAATATTTATCTGACTGAAATAAATATTTCATTGCAATAAATGTGTGAACTCTTAATATCCAATAAATATTAAATAAATAATAATAAATTAAAAAGCAGTAAATAATATTCCAATATTCCTCTCATTTAAACAAAAAAAAACCCCTTATATTGCTTGATTCACATGTGAGTGAATTATTTCATTTAAGTACGTATCCTTATTAGTTTAAAAAGTATAATTCTCATTAAACTAAAGAAATATTTATTTGTGTACATTAAACAAACTTAACGAAAATAAATTCTTTATATAAAAAAAAACATTTTGTTGAGCTTTCACATTCACTGCAAAGTAATTTCGCAAACAAATGTCATCAAAGAATTTCACGGTGTCTACGCGACCGGGAAAACCGGGAAATGACAGGGAACTTAATCAATGACCGGGATTCTTCTCTCGATTGTAACGTAGATGTCTCAATTCCTGATCATTTAAGAAGACGTGCTGTAGTTTTTTAATATTTAAATTTTCTATAAAGTTTAAAACTAAAGATTTTGATTTCATCATATCCTTTATATGCTTTATTATTACACAGTACTGTTGGGCTTTCATTATTGAAATAAATAAATAAATAAAACCCTTCGGTTATTTTTCTTTAAAATGAGCGTATGTAACTAAAAAACATTGACTGATTTATTAATTATAAGGATTTGTTTGCAAAATTGCGAATGTCCCAATTTCTTATCAGCTCGAAATTTCCATGTCCCAAGAATTCCTAATCAAAGGAGATGTTCCAATTCCTAATCAAGTCAGTTTATTGATAAATACAATAAATATATAACGAAATTAATAATTTCAGTTGCTATAAACTTTAAAAAAAGGTTCATTATGGCTAAATAATATTCGATAAACATAATATTCTTATAAGGATGTTAAATTCTTATATTCTTATATTATATTATATTCTTATATTATCTTATCTTATATTCTTATAAGAATTCTTCTTACAGCTTTTGTTGAGTCCGATCAGGAATTGCGACACAAATAGACTGTACCAATTCCGGACCCTCAATATTTTTTTATAAAAATGACCTAAAAAATAATGTAATACTATGGTTTTTTTCAAAATTTGAATCTCTTAAAAAAGATGTAAATATTATTTCCTTTAGTATGATGACTTTAGACCCAAAAAAGTCACAAATAAATGATGACCTCTCTGTCAAGATTTCCTTAAGGAAATCTGGACAGCAGAATTCACCGACTCACTTTTAAAAATTTTTGTGTGATATTAATGTAACCTTAATAGCTTATGTTTTAATCAGAATCGATAAAGAATAAGTCGCTAAATATTTATAAAAAATTACTTATACCAATTTTAATTGATTTTTCCAAATACACTCGAATCCCAGTTTAATATGGATTTTGGTCGTTGCCTATCGTAAACCGGGATAGTCCTTGAGCGCCTCTGAACACAAACAGTCAGGGCTGTTTCCTCTGTTACTGCGGTACTGCTTGACTACTACTCGACATCCGTAATCCCCCTCTACCCTCCGACCCGCGCAAATACGGAGTGCCGCGGAACAAAATTCTAGGAACATCGTAAACCGGGATATATTAAACCGGGATTCGAGTGTATAACCTGTAAAAAGTCAAAGTGATCAGAAATTGATAGAGTGATAGAGTGATAGAGTTTGCATTGTCGATAATGTAGATATATAAATAATAGAACTACTATAGTAGCTATAGATTTTAAAGTTTTAGATACGTGAATTTAAATGTCACATTTTAAAGAAAGTTACATACTACAATTCAAGATATTAATATTCCTTTAATCTGTGATTGTAAATTAAACAAAATGTGTTAAGGCACAATATTTTAATTTTATTTTCTTGCCTGACAAAATATAATTTTTAACTGCTTATTATTAAAGAGAACTGTTCGGTAACGTAGTTTATTATTTTTCTCACAATAGTTACATTAACCTCGACATTAAAGTACATTTTTGTGCTTGCAGCAAATTATAAATAATTTAATGACCGGGAAAAATGAAAAATTGATTTAGAAAAAACCGGGAAATGACAGGGAATTTAAAATTGCGCCTAGTAGACAGCCTGGAAATGATTTCTTTGAATCATAGCTTGAGTTTTTTTGTCCTTAAGCAATATTCATTTTTCTGCATTAAAAAATTCCTTGTTACTAAGAAGAGGAGATAAATAAATGCAATTCTTTGACTTTACCAAATTTTTTTTTCTCAGTGTCGATTAAAATTGCACACTAAATGCTTTGGCAATAATGCATGTTCATCAATAATAGAATACTGCAGATGACATTTCGTTAAGGTGAAATTTTCCTATTCCTTTTGAACAATATTTGATACAGAAATTCTGTGCTATAAAGCATTCCGACTGAGTTCTTTCCGACAATATTTGAAGTACTGTTCAGTAAACATTCGGCTGTGTGATACTGATGTCAAAGTTCGCTTCGATTGCCAGTCACCCCTTTTTCCAATTGCGTTCCGAATAGAAGCTCCAGTTCAATTCTGCGGCTGACTTAACGCGGGGTATCACTACTGCCTCTCGGAACCTAGTTATATAGGTGTGTCCTATGCTACAGGGCCGAATCGGTTAGCGCAACTCTCCTTTGAACGGCTAAGTTGATCTCTCTAAATAGATTACTTCAGTGAATACAACATCAAGCTCTCTCACTTGGAGAGCGACTGATCTTTAATTAATATCGAATGTCGATACTCGGAAAATTCCTGTTATGTTTCATCCAGAACAATTTTCCAGAGACCGAAAGTAAAATAAGATAAAATAATAAATTAAAATTGTTATCTTTATTTTATTTTAGTGAAAAGTTTGAGCCTTAAATAGAAAGTTTACCCACATAGCACACAATATTCCATTCATATTCCCAGAATATTTCATTTTGACATTGGGAATATTCCCAAGGAACATTACAGCAGCGTCCCAGGAATAACATAATGTCCGACCTTTGGAATATTTCAAAGAAATGTTGAGGAAATATTCTTTAGAAATGTAAAAGTATTCGCCCTGAAACTTCAAATATCTCTACGGAGTATTGCTGGAATGTTATTTAGAATACGTTTGAAAAGTTTCAGTGGAATATTCCCGAAATACTGCAATAAAAGTAAATGCAATTTTTTTTTAATATTCCAAATCGCTCTGTTTGGAATATTTTGACGAGTATGCTTATTCGCTCGTATGATATTGAATCATAAAAATCGATCAAGTATTTTTTGCTTTATTTTATCTACAACAATACAATACAATACACATACAATACAAACTGTTACTACAAATCATTATTAACCGTCGATAATAAGCACTAAAATAAAAGTATATTATACTAAATTCCTAGGAAACTGCTTTACATTGTTGCAATATCAAAAATTAGCTTAAATATTATGTTTTTAACCATTTTTTGTACAGAGGTATAGAAAAATTATTGAAGGATAAAAAATTATACAAAGGTAGATTATTATATTTAAACAAAAATATTTCGAAAATTTTCAGAGTTATCATTAAATTGATCATTTTTGGCGAGTATATTAACAAATAGCTTCTGATGACAAAAGGTTGGCAGTACATGAATTCCTAAAAACTCGGAAAATTACTTCTTCAATTAAAAAAATTCTCTGATGTACTTAATATCAATTTTGATCTTTTGGCAGCTTTAAAAATTTCGCAATATTAAAAATATTTCTGTAAAATGTAATTATTTAATTTAATTTTAGAAATATTGCTAAGATGATATATTGTTTGAAGGAAACTCTGAAAGGTTGTGCATAAGATAATTATGTTATTAAATTAAATTGAACAAGAAATATTATTTGAAGTTAGAATAGTATTTTGTCAAAAATGAAATTCCAAAGTTATTGCAATTTGAAATATTATTATTCTTTATACCTGTTTCATTCAAAATAATTCTATAGAGAGTAAAAATAACATCCTCATTCTCCTTAAATTCTCATTAAACTTCTCCTTGAGCTCATTTGAGATCAAAATTAAAAACGTCATTTTATATTTTCGAATCACATCCAAACTTAACAATCTTTTTTTTAGAAAATTAATAATTCCTCCAGTTTCAATTCAATTTCTACAATTTTCTGCAACTTTATTACTATAGTCGATTTCTGTACATTAGAAAAAACACTGTTTCTTTTTAACAACGAAATATAACGTTTAATAAAGTTTCGGTAGCAATTTGTATTATCTATGAAAAAATCCTGAAGTTTAACTTTATCAATTTTCCAAATCTCTCAGAGGTTGCCAGATGTTGCTTTTCATGGACATACAGAAAAAAATTTAATAAACAGAACAGAAATAGTCATCGCATATATTAAGAGTTCTGGTAAGTCACATTTTTCTCATTTAAAATAAAAAAATGTTCATAATTTCGTTTAATATTTATTATTTCAGAATAGTTCCTTTTAAGTCGTTATTCAGCATTATGAACAGAATATTATTCTTTATATAATTTATTCTTTATTCTTAAATACAGGAGAGAGGGTATCACTCCACTCCATATTATAAATTGTTTAAAATTAAACTGAAAAGTAATTTTTTATAGTCAAGTTTGAGTGATTCGAAAATATAAGATGAGCTTTTTAAATTTGACATCAAATGATCTCAAAAAGAAGAGATTCTATTTATGCTGTCTCCAGGACTACTTTAAGTAAAAAGGTATAAATTAGCAACACGTAAAATACTGGTAAATACTGTAAAATTTTATTACATTTTTCGAAAAATGTTCAATTTAATTCAATGATTTTCCTCGTGTAAGTCCTTCTCGGGTTTCTTTCAAACAATATATCATTCTGGCAATATTTCTAGAATAAAATTAAATATTTAATTTTTTCAAAAATACTTCCAGAATTGAGAAATTTCTGAAGTTTGCAAATGATGAAATGGATTTTATGTAAATCAGAGGATTTTGTAAAATTAAAGAAGTAATTTTTCTGAGTTTTTAGCGATGCAGGTACTGTTAACCTTTGTAATCTGAGGATGGTGAATTTAGTGATGAATAGGAAAATTTTAGAAATTTTTTTGTTTAAATATAATAGTCTACCTTTGTATAATTGTCTATACTACTGTTCGAAAAATAGTTAAAAACGGAATTTATAAGGTAATACCCGATATTGTAATAATGTAAAGTATTTTCTATGAATTTGTATAATCTACGTTTATCTTAGTGCTTATAATCATAATTTATCGTAACCGTTTGCTATATATAATAATTTTGTATGTATATTGTGTATGTTAATAAAATAAAGCAAAAAATGGTCGATTTTTATGATTCAATCTCATACGAGCGAATAAGCGTACTCGTCAAAATATTCCAAATATTCCAATTTGGAATATTAAAAAAAGTTTCTATTTACTTTCATTGCAATGTTTCGGAAATATTCCATTGAAACATTTCAGACACATTCTAAATAACATTCCAGCAATATTCCGTAGAGATATTTGAGGTTTCAGGGGAATACTTTTAGAACATTTCTAAAGAATATTTGCTCAACATTCCATTGAAATATTTCAAAGGTCGGACAGTATGTTATTCCTGAAATATTACTGTTATGTTCCTTGGGAATATTCCCAATGTCTCAGTGGAACATTCCGGGAATGTGAATGCAATATTGCGTGTTATGTGGGTAACCACCTATTCAAATTCGGAATTTCAATTTGAAATTTTCAAAGTGACAGAGCAGCGCTTCTGCGAAACTAGCAATATACACAAAGTTGGGACGATAATTTAACGGAAATTACGAGAGAGTCGAGCAAAGCTGAGTACAGTTCAAGCAATAAGCAATAAATCACAAACGTGCATTTTTCCTTCCTGTGCTGATCCCAGGATTATATTCTATGAATACAAAACTTTTTAGCGCATCCCAGAAATAACACAGAAATCACTTTATTTACATAAAAAGTATGACAAAAATCTTTATCGATTCGAAAATATATTGCTTAATTATCAACGAAAGTGATGTTTTATTTTAATTTATAAAAAGCAGAATTTTTATTGTTACAAAAAATCTCACTTCGCTTTGAGTAAAACAAGGGCGTTTATTGTTCACGATTTAGAGCATGTTAGTTTGAAAGGTAAAGAAAGGGATGTAATTTTGAATCCAAAATGGTATCAGGGTATGCCCGTTAGGTTTAGAGCTGCTTAGAAATACATGCCGCAGAATAGAGGATTATGGTTTTATCCTTAGTAAGCCTAGAGAGAACTGCAAGTTTCATGAAGACTTCCTAGAATATTAAAGAGGCCACTTTAAAGGCAAGACAGTGAACGATTTTGATAGCGGTGCAAAATTGAGTAATATCCCTCAATCCCACGACAAAAATAGCAAAGTAGATAAAAGCATACCTTCATATTATAGTGATGTATAATTTACTTCGTCAAAGTATGCAACTCTTACAATAGTAAGCAAAAACGTTCTTTTTTATCTATTTTCTCTAAAATGTAAACACGTTAAACTTTTTCAATATCGGAAAATATTTACGAAAATGTCAAAAATTAGAGTTTCTAACTGTGTACTTCGAAGAAAAAATAAAATAGTATATACATAATTAAATTAAAATACATCAGGTAAGCATTTTTTATTAAAACACATGTTGTTAAAGATTCACTAAACATTTTTGAAATTAAGGGTACAAATAATTAAAATTACTTGCAACAAAAATGATACCCAAATATCGTGACAATTTTCTTTTGTTTCTTTGTATAAGGCAAAAATAACCAAATCCGGATCAAGGGTCCAAATGCGATTCACTATTATTTTTGCCACAAATAACTAATTGTAAACTAAATTTTTGTAAAAAGTTTAGCTTAACAACTAAACTGAACATTTCACAAAAATTTAATTTATAATTATATTTATTTACGGGAACAGCAATAATGTTTTAATTTAATTTATAATTATATTTATTTACGGGAAAAGCAATAATGTTTCGCATTTGGACCTCTGATCCGGATTTGCTTTTTTCGCTTTAGGTATTTAGAAAGACTTGGTTAGATGTCTCAATAAACGAGATTTTTAGATACAAATAGAATTTGAATCAAACAAATCTGTGTTTTGCTATATGGTCAAAACAGTTCATTTTTTATATTCTAAACGCGTTTGAGAACCCTCAGTTTTACGAAATAACTTCATAATAACTTGCATGCATCCTGCGTCCCCGTAAATTACATAATATTAATTTAATCAAGTTATAAAGTTTTTCACAGAGTATTTCCAATTAACCAAGTTATAAAGTTTTTTACAGAGTATTTCTAATTAATCAAATTATAAAGTTTTTCACAATGTATTTCTACACAGAGAGACTTTTAGTTTCAATATTTGTTTCATACTATATTCATAATTGATATAAAATGTAAGAATTTAGGGATAATCGAGGTACTGCTATAAAAGTTTCTACTGTAATAGGAGATCATGATATTTCTGTGTGTATTATTATAAACTTGAGTGAGCAAAATTAGTATTTACGTTTAGAAAAAGTGTTATTTACTGTTGGAAAATTGGGAGTGTGAAAAAGTGATAGCGGTTAATAGCAAATCTTAAAAAAAATAATTACGGAAGAAAGTATTTTGAATATCATAAGCTAGAAACAAATATACGAAACTTTAGTATTCTGAATAAGGACGCGCATTGAAATGAGGAATTGTGCGAACGTTTCTAACAGCACTATACGAAAAATGCCCGACGATTCCCGAGTGGTTCCTCGGAAACAAACGGCCAGTAGCTTTACCGTTTGAAATATTTTTTTAAAAACAAAATCCTATATATATTTTTGAATGAAATCAATTTGACAATTATCCTATGATAAAATTAGGAATTTTACTCTTTTTCTTATAAAATTTGAATTATTCTGTCTCGAGTTATTAATTACAACACTGCTTCTCAAAAGCAGTAACAGATTTTTCCAGTTGGTATATAAGGAACTCGAAACTTTAGTCTCTAACGCGAGCGTGCGATACGTCGATGAAAGCGTCATAGTGTTATAAGTGTATTTATTATATATATAGTGTAGAATGAGATTATATTAAACTTATTGTTGATAATATTTCATTGGCTATGGGGTCTATTTCTATTTTTATTATCTATTTATATTTATATTATATTTATATTATATTTTATATTTTATTATCTATTTCTTAAGATCTACTTAGATGTAAAATGAACTTTTTAAGGATCGGCAAACGTTTTCGGCCCAAGTAGGGGGGGGGGGGCCTCCTCAGTGCCAAATAGTAATATAATGGTCATGCAATTAAGAATCACTAAAATAATATATAAACTAATAATAAAAACATGCAACGACTACTTATTCAGTCAGGTTTTTATGGCAGTGGTTGCTCAGGTAGTCGAAGAGAATCCTCACAGCGTGTTGAACCGTGCGCGTGCGTATGTATGTGTGTGTGTGTGTGTATGAGTAGAGTCGTGATATCCAAGCACTCTCAGTAGGTTCTCCTATCACAGTATGCACAAGTACCTTTACTAATGTCTTCCAACATGTCACAATTCAATTAGACTTATTGTTATGTTAGTTAGTAGCGTTTACCCCCTGCCCTGTGAGCGAACGCCTATATTCAGGTTATGTTAGTAAGTCCCCCGTGTCTGGTCAGCTAATGCCACTCCTTTAGAGTTCTATCCCCTCTTTTTTTCCAAGCGTGCCTCTCGAAGTCACGTGACCGAATTTTTCGTATAGTCGTTTAGAAAGATTGCGTAACGCATTTCTACCGAAAAGTGAAAATTGTATTTCGCTCTTTCTGAAATAGTTTAAGATTTATTCCAACAAATATACTAACACGACAATTTAATAGTCACTATGTGAATTTCTGTAACAGTAACTCGATTATACCTAAATCCTTACATTTTATATCAATTATTAAAATGTGAAAAAGCAAATATTGAAACCAAAAGTCTCTCCGTGTAATTAATCAACTTATTTTATGCCTGTAATCTAGTTGTAGAGCTTTCCTCGTTGGCAATATTGCAAGAATATTAACAGTAATGAAGCAACATTGGCGCATCACTGCTTTAGTGCAGAGTGCTGTTAGGAAGTCTCTCTTCTCTCGCTATAACATCTAGAATTTAATTTAGCATCGACCGCCGAACAGAGCGCGTTATCATGGCATCGATGTTTTTGCTTCCACATCATAAAGGCAGAATTTTCGGAAATATAACGTGTGTTGTTGAGAGGGTGCTGCTCCTGCAAACTCCCGAATGCATGCTTACAAATTTAACGATGGCCTACATTAGAGAGGCGTCCCGTGCAATTTAGATCCAAGAACTTGAGCTAGATGCTCAACTAGGGACAACCACAGTCATTACGTTCCACGAACAAGATGCGTAATGGCATATCCCGAATATGCGCGTAAGATCCTGTGACGATATACTGAGAAAACGATTTGTTTGATTTGATAAAAAAATGAGTTAATCTAAAAAATTTACTTGAGGGTCATTCCAGAATAGATCGTCTGATAGCAGTTGCGAACTATTTTCAAAAAAAATTTTAACTATATATATATATATATATATATA
>JBAGKK010400563.1:0-18264 GCA_037177015.1 Euceroptres primus
AATATGAATATTCGCGATGAATACATACAGAAAAAACTTGAAGAATCCTATAATTACCTATTTCTTATCTTTTCGATTTTTTCTCAAGTTGTGATATTTGTTTATCATTTTTAATTAAAATGGTTTTTAAAATGCAGCACAAAGACGTGATTCTGTTAATTGAGCCGCAAAATCGAAACGGTGAAACTGAAAACTCCAGTTTGGTTTCTAACAGGTAAAATGATTTTTCCTCGAATTTTCATATTTCACAGTGAACCGAGAATTTTTAATTGCTTTTAAATTATTACTGAACTGATACAATATTATCGAGGGAAATATAAAGGTGAAATTGCAAAAAAATCGCACACGAAATGCCGAAAAACTTATCAAAGATAGAAAAATACAAAATATGATACTAATTCGTTGGTAGACGCTCATAAAGAGAACTTTTGAATTCAAAATATGTACGTTCTCATGCTTTACAGCATTTTCAATGGTAAGAACGAGTCATCCGCCAGAAACCATGATTTAAAATTAGGTAAAAGACTGGAAAAAATCAGAATGGAGCAAAGAACGAAATAAAACACCACGCTCGACGAGCCTCTTTGAGTTCGCCGACGTGGTGTTAGATAAAATTGCGCATAATAGCAGAACAAATTAACAAATAGACATTTCGTGTAAAAGTACTGGATCAGACTAGATTTCAGCAATTTATAAGGTCGGTCTCTGGAAGGGGAAGCCCTAAGCGGGAGAACCAATCAATAATTTTCCTACGTCATTATTTTAAAATAATTTTTTAATTGTTTATACTATTTTAATTCAAGTAAAGTGATACGCCTGGCTAGAGAAGCTGCGAAATCTCGCAGTGACAAGAAACTCACTTTGCTTTGCAAAGAGGTACGCTTCGGCTACTGTGCCATAGGACAGCCTGGCACCTGAGAGATATAATTTCGAGAACGTTGGAAACAACGAAAAAAGCACCGACATCCAACTCTGTGAGGGTGCTCAGGTTCAGCGTATTGTCCTAGGGAAAAAACAAGGGTATGGTGCAATGAGCAAATTGCCTGAGTGTCAGAGGGCGCCAGGAAGCTCCTGATACCTCCTCACCCTCGATGCAAGCAAAACAAAACAAGTAGATTTCGTATTTCCCCCATTACCAAAATTTATTATTTCCAGTAGAAATTTAAAACATGTTCTCCATGTGATATCTAAGTATAAGAATTTATCATCAATACAAAATTTTGTATTCGAATAATTCTAGTGAGCCAAGTAGTTGTATATTAGTCGAAAAAGTAATTTTGTAATCGAGAAAATACGAAATCTACTTATTTGTTTAAAACAATATTCATTGATGATTGCTAACTGATATCTTCAATCAATTATCATTTTTGCAACAATAAAACTCATTTAAACACCAAAAAAGAACGTTTAAAAAGTGATTGCTAGATTTGTTCATTTCATTTGTTTATAACAAATAAACTGTGTAATTAACGAATCTTTTCGTTAATGTCCAATTAAAGATTCGAGTTGACTCCGGTTAAACTTATGTATTAGGCGATGAGAAAAAAAATGTTTTTTCCAAAAACGTCTCTTTTTTGTCACTTCACTTGAATAAAAATAGTATACGCAATTCAAAAAATCACAAATATCGCTTTGTACGTCTCTTAAGAATTAATTTAAATTCAATTTAAAAAAAAAAGAGAAGTTCAAATCGGTTGAAAATTGAAGGCTCCTAGAGGATTCTGAACAGTAATTTCCTCATCCGGACCACTGTGTGTCAGGTCAGTAAGTGTTCTCGAAAACATTAACCGCATGAGAGACTGGTTCGTTAAAAATCCAAATGGCTCTATCCGACAATGCCCTGCACAACTAAAGTTGGTTAGAGATTTCTGACTCGACTTGTAAACAGATTTGTAAACAAACAGAACTTCCATTTCTAGGAACACATAATCCTCACTTCTGAGTCTCCAAAAAGCAGTATCCTTATTAAGATTTGAATTTAAATACGATACAATCTCTGTGTTGCTTCTTTTATTGGTAGAGGACATTACTGTGGCGCTGCTCGCGTTTACCTTATGCTACATTGACTAGTGTTGTGTTATCTTTGCACCCAAGCTGGTATCTTTTGTGATTCTCTAAAATATAAACTGTTCTCACTTAATTATCGTGCACTTTATCTATCAATGCGTACCCTTATCTTTCTAATAGGTTATGGGCCCAGTCTGTGTAGCGAAATTATAAGTGGAAATAGCGAACTTTGACTTTATCACGAACTTAGTGTCGTTTTGAGAACGCGTGCTATAGTGTATCGCAACTATGAACGCAACCGGGATAAAATTCGAAGTGCTCAGCAAAGACAATTACAATACATGGGAACTCCAGATGTGTGCAGTTTTAATAAAAAATGACGCATGGGGTTACGTTTCAGGAAGTGTCGTAAAGCCTGAGGTGATAGAAGGAAATGTGCAATCACAAGAAGCTGTGGCTAGATGGGTACAAGTCGACTTGAAAGCACAGTCGGATATTGTGTTTTCAATGAATCCATCCGAGATTAAGCAAATAAAGTCTTGTACGTCTGCGCGTGAAATTTGGTCTAGGTTGGAGGTCATATACCAGTCCATGGGCCCAGCGTGGAAGGCCGCCCTGTTAAATCAGTTAATGTCTCTGAAAATGTTTGAAGGAGATGATGCAAGAGAACATTCTCGAAGTTTCTTTGATACGGTGGACAAGTTGACAGAGCTGAAAGTAGAAATTAATAACGATTTATTGACGGTCATGCTTTTGCGAAGTTTACCGGAAAGTTTCGAGAACTTTTGATGTGCGATGTCATCACGTGATGAATATGAAATATATACAGAAAAGTACGATTCTAACATGAAGTGTTTTAAGTGTGGTACGATCGGACATCGGACGAAAAACTGTGAAAAAGATAAGAAGCCTAAAGAACAGGGTGAAAATACTGCCGAAGGTGTATGTTTGCTAGCAACGTCTGAAGTGTTGTCAGAGGAATCTTTTAAAATCGGGCATAGTGGGGAGTGTGATACCTGGTGTGTCGATATATCAAATCCTTTACGAAAATTCGTGATGATAGTGCATATGGAAAATTAAATCTGGCTAGCAATGCACGCACGGACATATTCAGGAAGGGTACCGCGACAGCCTTAACGAAAATAGACGGTAATAAAAAAGTGATACAGTTCAGTGACACTCCATTCGTTCCGGACTTACGAACGAATCTCGCCTCGGTCGCAAAGATTACTGGTAAGGTACATGATGTTATTTTCAGTAAAACCAAGGCCGAGATAGTTGATAATTGTGGGAATTTGTTGAACACTGCAAAGCGTGAAAAGGATCTATATGTTTTTAGTGGGGCAAGCAATGCAGAATGTAAGCAGATTTTTTAGACGGATGTCGAAACTAGGACGCCAAAGAAAAATTCTCTGGAAGACTCGCATATCCACATGGGACATTTGAATATTCAATCTCTTCGTAAAGCTATCAGGACTGAACGCATTAAGGGTGTCAACGTCAATAGATTAAATGAAGAATTTGAATGCGCTGTCTGCCTACAGGGGAAGATGTGTCGACCTCCGTTTCCTGAAATATCGCAAAGAGTGACGAGAGTTGGAGAGATAATATATTCCGATGTTTGTGGACCGATGCGTGTGGCTTCTCTTGGAAAGAAAGTCTAAGCCAAAAAAATCAAGTAATGGATGAATTTGAAGAAGTTAGAGCTTTCATAAGCACACATCGAGGTAAGAATATTAAATACCTACAGTTCGACAATAGAAAGGAATATGTCAATAAGGATTTTGACGAATTGCTCTAGAAACACAGAATATTACGAAGACTAACAGCTCCTTATAATCCAGAACAAAATGGAGTTTCTGATTGGAAAAACAGAACTTTTATGGACATGGCGAGGTGTCTTTTGATACAATCGGGATTGCCTGCAAAGTTCTGGGCGGAAGCCGTTAATACGGCGAATTTAATTCGAAACAGATTACCGACAAGTAAACTCAATGGAAAGACGCCCTACGAGTCTTGGTTTGGAGAACCACCGGACGTGGCTGATTTTTGATGTTTTGGAAGTGAAGTTTTCGTCATGAATAGAGCACCAAGCAAGGGCAAGCTCGAGCCGCGATCAAGAAGAGGTATCTTCGTTGGATATAGCTCAGACTCGAAGGCTTTTAGAGTTTGGTTACCAAATGAAAGAAAAGTCGTAATATCCAGGGACGTAAAATTCTTGGAGGAATCTCCGATTCGAACGACTAAGAACTACGAGGATTTCGACACAGAATGATCAACTGGATGCAGCAAGACTGGAAGACTTCTTCGAAATATCTTTCAACACAACAGAAATTCCTCTCAACCAAGCATTGGCCAATAAAGATTTCCACGAATGGATAGTGGCCATGGCTGACGAGGTAAAATCGATTCTAATGAAGGATACATGGAATATGATTGACAGATCTGAATCATCCAAAGTAATTGGTAGTCGTTTTGTTCTAACAAATAAATATGGTTTGGACGGTGTTTTGGAAAGAAGAAAAGCTAGAATCATAGCCAAAGGGTACTCCCAGGAATATGGGAGAAATTTTCATGAGACATATGCACCAGTCGCACGTTTAAGTTCCATACGAACGACAATAGCTTATGCTACTCAAAGAAAAATGCATATTCAACAATATGCTGTAGAAACGGCGTATCTCAATGGGAACCTAGAAGAAACAGTATTTATGGAAGTACCAAATGGATTGGAAAAAGTTCTTAAGTACATCAGACGACTGAATAGGGAGTTACGATCCATAGGAGTGGAATCGACGAAATCGGATCCCTGTGTCTACTTAAATAACAAAAAGGGGAAGTTAATGATTATTGTCATTTACGTTGACGATATCCTTGTGATGTGCGAAAACCGTGAAGAGATTGCAAAATTTGTTTGCAAGCTAAGAACATTTTTCGAGGTTAAGGATATCGGGAATCTCAAACGTTGTTTGTGGATGGACTTTACCAATAGCAACGAAGGAATTCTGATAAACCAAAGGACGTATATTAAAGATGTGCTTCATCGATTTGGAATGCAGGACTGCAACCCTGTATCGACTCCTCTAGAAGTTGGAACAAAGCTAGTTAGGAACAAATCTTGGTCTAATGCAGATTGCGAAAAACCACCTTATCGACAATTGATTGAGTGCTTGTTGTATTTATCTGTGGCAACACGACCAGACCAGTGGTGATAGTCCTCTGGAAGGATATGTTGATGCAGACTGAGGAGGTTCGAATAATGACAGGCTATCATTCACAGTCTATGCTTTCATGATAAACAATGAAATTGTTTCATGGGATTCCAGAAAGCAACGTACCGTTGCTCTATCATCGACCGAGGCCGAGTATATGGCTTTGAGTGAAGGAGCCAAGGAAGCAGTACATCTTAGAAGATTTCTACTAGAACTTGAAGTGTCAAATGTCAAGTCAATTAAGATAAAAGTTGATAATTTCAGAGCTCAGAAACTAGCAACTAATCCTGTCTTATCATGCTAGGTCTAAACATATCGACATTAGACATCATTTTGTTCGCGAGGTTGTGGAATCGAATCAAGTGCATTTGGAGCACGTGGCATCTGAGGACATGGCTACTGACGTTTTGACTAAGGCGTTAACAAAACCAAAGGACGGAAAATGTATTCGTCTCCTAGGATTAGCAAAAATGTAAAAAGTTAAAGTTTTTATTTAGCAGAGTTTGTCTCGAGGGGAAGTGTTAAGATTTGAATTTAAGTACGATACAATCTCTATGTTACTTCTTTTAATGGTAGAGGACATTACTGTGGCGTTGCTCGCGTGTATCTTATGTTACATTGACTAGTGCTGTCTAATAATCCTGATAAATTACAATCTGGGCTGCTTTATCTACTAAGAGGATACATTTTGTATTCATAGGAGAATCGATAACAGTGACGTTTATCAAAAAATGCTCGAGTCAAAATCCATTTTTCTTCATTCAAGATGTTACACCACCCCGTCGCACTTAGGAGGTCTTCAAATCTCTTTTCGAAGTGTTTGAAAAACGTTTGATAGCTTAAGGATACTACAAATTATGTGGAGGAATTGCTAGGCTGCCCTAATCTCCCGAATTAACCCAGTTGACTACTTTCCTTGGAATTATTTGAAAAAAAAAGTTTATAAACAATAAACATGTTCCAAAGAACATTTCTAAATTGAAGACGGCGATAAAAATCGAAATGCAAAAAATTACACACGTTACTCATTGTAGCTAATGTCTAGTGGTAATTAATCCAGACCATGCAAAAGTTTCTAATATATTGTATTAATTCTTGGGTAATACACCTGTTAATCAACAAGTCTTTCCTAGCTTGCTTAACTTTTTCCTCCGCGTTGTTCTTTTATCGCACTCTAGTCCAGCTCTATCGATGTTAAAATTCTTCGATACAGAATCGAAGGGAGCAACTTGTAAGAGGAGTTTAAACAAGTAATCGGACAAGTCTCCCTTTTATGGTAGTAACAATTCACACAAGCACCCGTGTCGATTAGTAACATATCCTAACTTTCAAGTACTTTCTTAAATCATATATTCTCACTCTATGCGTGTATTATGACATGTTTTTTGTACAACAGAACTATCGACACATAGCCGAACGTCAGTATTATTGTAATCTATACATGTGACCCAGTAATAAATATTATTGGCCAGTAACCGACACTATCAACATCTACTAATTGAATTCATTACTCTGGTCGATACATTAATATCTTCTGAACTACTTTTATGGTATTCTTATTTTCAAGATTCGAGGCTTGCGTAAGTGATCGATCTTTTAGATTACGAATACTGTTACTTGACAATAATAAAAACATGTACTTACCCGCACTTGTTGACGCTCTAGTTGTAACTGCATTTGTAATTGTTGTAATTGGGATGGAGCTGATGAACTTTGACCACTACCAGTTCTGCGGACTCCTGACAATTGGGACAATAATTCAGCGATGGGATCAATACCTTCTCGGTTGCTTGGACTAAGTCCTCCAGACGAGCTAAAGTGCATATTTGACCTGTAAATCAAATCCTATTGGGTCAAAAAGTTTTATATTTTTAGCATTTGTTTTAAGCATCCACAGTAAATACTTTTTACTCTATTTTGGTGAACTTTATTTTAAAATATCAAAAAATTGTGCAAGCTACATGCAATACTTTTTCGCGAGGTGCATTTACAAAACGGTGTACGTGAATAGCTTTAGATGCACCAATAAACTTAAAATGAAGTTCAAATGCAAATTCCAGGAGTGAAAGTAATCTGAAAAAAATAGGTGAGATATTATGTATGGATTTTCAAAAATTATTTACAACGTAAAAATTTATCTAACGCGAGAAAAAATATTTCTCTTGACAAGAATATTAAAATTATTTCAAAAATGCTTCACCATTTCATATAATATGTCACATCCTACCCAGGTGAAATGAATTGATGAAAATTAGCAACATCAGAAATTTTAATTAGAATATCGATTTTTCATAACTTATGCGGTAGAATAGCATGGTATCAACCTTGTCAAAAGCCTTGGAGATGTCCTTTTATACTACGTCAACCCGGGCTCTATCATAAAAACTTTCAAAAACTTAAACAATTTCATAAATTGTGTAAAGCAAAACAGAAGAATGGGAGAGCGCTAAACCCTGTTGTTCAGGTGAGATTTTATCGGAGAAAGTACTATTGATATACTCCTTATCAGACTTCTAAAAGACCTTTGCAAAACTGCAAAGTACAGAGATAGGTCTGTAGTTTCAAATATCACTTTTATATCTAGCCTTACAGATACTCAGTGGACACGACAATTTTTTCGTAAAGACGTCCTCAAATTTTTATGCCCACTGGGATAGGGCACTTTTGCCGTTTTCCATCACAAATGGAAGACTCCGCTCCCAATCCCAAGATTAATAAGTAGAATAAAACTTGCAAAGGAGAAGGTGCTTATTACTTAATTTCTTTAAAATTTAACAAGGTATGCCGTCTAAAGCCAGACGCTTTTTATTGAATAATTTCCATAGGATATTGGAGACATCATTTGGAGTAATACTTAAATTGACATCGCCAGAAGGTTCAATACCTGATGTATTTTTTTCAGAGAAATGTGAAGGAGCTGTTGGAGTGTACAACTTGCAAAATATTACGCAAAAGCACTAACTGCTATTAGAATATGTACACTCATCGCTGGATTTCGGGCCGGTCTCGGGGGTAGACGACCCTTAATTCGATGCTATGAAAATCCAGTTTGAACCGGATTTAAAGCGACGAGCGAGCAGTCTTATGTCAACATGCAGGACCGCGTATATAGTCTCCGAACGTATAAAAGTAAATGCGCAGAGAGTCGTGCTGTAAACAACTTCTGGTGGCCCTGACTGTCCGAGTGATGGGGCCGTTGCGGGACGCTCAGGGGGGGGGGACAGAATCAGTGAAGCGTGAACAACCATGAAGCCGGCCCGAAATCCAGCGATGAGTGTATCAAAATTCTTTCAATCAAGCTACATTAGAGCAGGGAATTTAATTCCGCTCTTCAATCCATTAGCATAACCCTAGAAGCTTATCGAATTAATGAGAAGGTCGGATTCAATCGACTATATGTATTCCTGGTATGAGCAGGAATATTTTTTATATTCGAGTGTAGACTTAGGAAATGGCCGCTTTTCAAAAACGGTCTATCTTTAATTCTGGCGGAAATATCGGATTTTAAAGAGGAGGGTGTTTTTTATTTAATGCATCTGTGCAGAAATGGTTTCTCAATTTCCTAGGGTAGCGTATGTCGTTGCCTCTACGCAATAGATCTATCTTACTTTGGCACTATAAACTCTCCAAACTCATGTTATACATGGCTCGGGGCACCGTGTAGATGTGCTAAAAGTAAGAGTCATTTCTAAAATGAGATTGGAGGAGTTTATAGCGCCAATCCAAAATATGGGAGTAAACCATGGAAGTACGGATATGTTTGTAACGTTATGCACCAAGGTATCTTGTTTTATTAAAATGAATTATTATCTCTAAAATGGGAAAAAAACGTCAGTGAAAACATCGCTTTAGACGAAGTATGTAATATAAAACCCGATTAAATCTAATTTTACTGAGACTTTATTGTCTAAGGTAAATTCATTCAACATACAGTACCGATCACGGGTATGAGACCAATTCACTCGCATCTCATCGGAAAAGAATTCTTGTCTTTTACATTTAATTACTCGGGAAGAAAACGTGATTGTAACTTTTGACAAAAAGCATTGAAAAGATTAAGAAATTCCGCGTCGAAAGAGCCACATGTGAATAACATTGGATCATTTTTAATCAAGATATAACTTAAGAAAACTAGAAGAAAATAAGGTGCTAGGTGACAAATTTTCGACCCTTTTTTCAATTCTTGGAAAAATGTAGAAAAGATTTAGAATTTTGAAAAAATTCATGGCGGTACTTTAAAGTATAAGCTTCAAAATGAGACTTAGAAACTCCAAATATCTTTACTAATTATTTAGTAATAAACCCAAATGGGACACTCTGGAAAAAACCCACCTTGAAAAAAATTTGGTCCGATTTTCTTAGCAATCGCATATGTTGTAGTATATACCAAACTAAAATTTATGATAGGGCTTTAGGTTAGTGTAATATATATGGTTGCCATACTATCAGGAGTCAAATTTTAATGTAGCTTAATTTTTAAAATTCAATATCTCCTGAACGAATGGATGGATTTTAAACTTTATAGGGTAAACGCACCGATGGTCGGACAACGATTCTATGTTCAGTCACCATTTTTGGAAGTTCACAAATAAAAAAACTATTACATTTTGCGAACTGTCAATAAAAGGTTATAAAATAAATACCAATCTCTTTCATATGATAGAAGTTTTACAACATTTTAACAATGTAATTCAGAGAAAAGAAATATTCGTCTGACCATTGATACGTGTCCAGAGACCAGTGCACTTACCCTACAGAGTTTTTTGTAGTTAATTTCACTTGTTTCAACATGGAATATCGTATCGTTTTTTAAGGATAAGTTTTCATGAAGAAAATTGCAAAAACAGTTTTTATTCGAATATTCCAGCCCTATCCCCTCCTACGATTTTTTTCAAAAGTGTCCTACTAAAATATTCCCTGTTTCATCAGCTATTTACACTCCGCTGGGCATTTTGGGTCAGCAAGGTATTGACGCGCTACAGGATAGTGTACAGTAAGGTATTTTCCCAAATATGCTCTAAAGGTCCGTAATACACTGAAGCGTCGATTTAAGCCGGATTTCGGGCATTGCCTAGCTTAAATGGACGCTGTTCTTGAGCGTCTCTGAACACAAACAGTCAGGGCCGTGCGAACCACTTTCAACCGGAATAATATGAATTAACTGAATTATGTATAAATGTAAATTTTTTTACCATAAAGGATGAAAATTCTTAAATGACAATGAAGAATTAATAAAAAAAGAATTTTCAACTTGTTTTTAAAAATAAATGTGAAATATGCGCGGGAGTGTTCGAACTTATTTTTTAAAGTGATACTATTTAATTTTTGTTGGTAGTAAAAAATATTTATAAAATTTTTTTGAATTTTGTTTTCCTAAAATGATCATTTTAATTACAACCAAAGCTTTTGTAAAGCCATAAAGCATCCACTTATGAAAAATATTACATATATAAATTAAATATTACATATTCAAATATTTTTTTAAAAATGAACACTTAAATTTTGGCACTCGTTTTCGACGATTTTTTTTCTCGTATTCATAATTTTTCACTTTCTCTAATAGTTCCGGTTCCATATTTATCAGTCGATCGTACATAGTACCACTGATACCACATTTGCCTAAAATTAACTCCTTTGAGGCACCTGCTTTCACTTCTTTAATAATATCATATTTTTCTTGAAATCTTAAACGTTTTCTCTTCTTTTTCTCCGACATTTTTTTCAATAGCCAAGGCGAATTAATACTGCTCGACCACCGTTACCTCTCTTTCTACCCTCGGACCCCCTCATCAACTGAATGCCGCCTACCGAAATTTTAGGAACGGCCTAAATCGAAGCGGCTTAATCATCGTTCCAGTGTAGTTAGTTTTACTTACTTACTTACTTTTTACCTACTTACTTTGTAACGGGACATTTTTACGTAGCATTAGCTGTTTTCGAAATAATCTTAAACAAAGTTCGAAAGAGGTATAGCGGTATAGAGGTGTGCAAAATAATTCGAGCCGATCGAAAACCGACTTCTGACGTTTTTCAAATGTCGAATTTTTCAAACCGATCGGTGTTCAAATTGGATCGGAAAAATTCGATCCAACTTGGACGCAGGTCGAATTTTTCAAAACCAATCAGTGCTTCAACCAAATCGAAAAAATTCGATGAGATCCAGCGCGTGTCGAATGTCGAATTTTTCAAAACCGATCGGACACATCGAATCACAATCAAATGTCTTATCCGTGATGAACGTTATGTTTGTATGATGTGTGTGTGTGTGTGTAAAATTTTTCCGAGCTGATTTGTACACCGATCGGTTTCGAAAACGTTGACATTCGAAAAGCGTCAGAAGTCGCTTTTTGATCGGATCGAATTATTTTGCATACCTCCATATTACTTCTATCGTACTTCGCTTGAGATTATTTCAAAAACAGCCAAAGCTACGTAAAAATGTCCCGTTACAAACTCATAGCATTTTCAGTTAACTACAAAATTCATCCCTTGACCTTTTTTTTCGTTAATCTTTCTTTCAAGAAAATTTTCAAGTTCGGAGACTTCCTTCCTTTCTTCCTTTATCTTTTTCTGTCCTCTTTCTTTCTTGCACAACTCTCTGGAAGTGAAATAACTATTACGAACCACGGGAGCATGTTCGGTGCGTTACGCTGCGTTATATGCGCGTCAACACATTGCTTTCCCAAAATGCCCATTGGAGGGTGAAAATCTGATGAAACGGAGAATATTTTGAGGCACTTTTAAAAAAAATCGTAGGGGGAGTTGGGGTTGGAAAATACGAATAAAAACTGTTTTTACAATTTTCTTCATGAAAACTTATTTTTAAGAAACGATACGATATTCCATGTTGAAACAGGTGAAATTATCTACAAAAAACCGTGCGTAAAGTTTAAAATCCATCCACGCATTCAAGAGATATTAGATTTTAAAAATTATGCTGCATTAGAATTTGGCCCCTGTTAGTGTAGCAACCATGCATTGCACGAACCTAAAAACCCTACACGGAAAGAATTCCGGCACGGTAGACGCACCACCTACAGTACAGCAGCTGTACGTAGGCTCGGGCACAACTGTTATACCGATTTTGGCGCATCAGACGCGCCAAACTGAGGCGATAAACAAAAGATGCACAGCTCCTGTGCCTTCCAGCACGTCTGCTGTCTCAAAACGGTGCACCAGCCGTGTCAAACGAATGGACAAGATTCGTCCTAGCGTTTAGCACTGCTAGTGTGCTAGTAGGTACGTCTAATGTGCCGAAATTCTTTCCGTGTACCATAAATTTTAATTTGGTATATGCTACAACATATGTGACTGCTGAGAAAATCGGACAACATTTTTTTCCAGAGATTGTCCAAAATGAGCCATCATTTTTTTTTCCGTAGTGTTATCACTAACTGATCACTATTTAGAGTAGAGACTGGGATACGATAATAAATGATGCGGAATATTCGATTAGAAATACTCGTGCTCGCGGAGGAGGACATGGACCGACTGACTCAGGGAAAGCAGCGCCCTCAGGCCCTTATGGACATTTTATATACTGACACCACATCCCCCTCTTTCAGAGTCTGAGCCCTTTATTTAAAAGAGGTGATTTTACACACAGGAACTTCTTAGCCTAAACGGTAATATGTCAATCGCTGAGGTTCCTTTCTTTGACGAGCTGGAAGTATTCTTTTTCTTTGTCGTTCTACAATCGGTTATCGTACAATTGGTTCGACGAGTTGTTCTACAATTTGTTCGACTGGTTGTTGTACAATTTGTTCGACTGGTTGTTTTACAGTTTGTTCGACGGATTGTTGTACAGTTTCTTTTCCTGATTGCTTTATAACTAATTTCGCTGGTACTTTTACAAATTGTTTCGTTCTTTCAGATCTTCCCTGTGAGGGTTTCGGAGTTTGAATATCGGATTCATTCTTATTGATATCTTTTTTGTCATAATGAGGTGCCCTAATTAGGTGCCATCTATTTCTCCTGAAATCGGAGTCCTCTGAGTTAACGATATAGGACCGCGGAGTGGGGAGTTTATCTACAACGTTACCATATTTTTTTAAATCTGTGATCCATACTCCGTCTCCCTTTTTCAATTCCGGTAGATCTCTAGTTTTGTGACGTTTATTGTAATCACTCGCTTGTTTATTTTTTAAAGCTAGATTCTTAGTATATATTTCGTCTACCTTCCCTTTCCCTTTTAGATCGCTAGGTAGGGTAGGCACTTGTGTTCGCAGTTTTCGATTCATGAGCATTTCGGCAGGCGAAAAACCGTTTGCAAGCGGAGTGGATCGATAAGATAACAGAGCTTTTGCGAGCTGATTATAGTCAATACCGTTTTTTTTTATAAGCAGTTTCGCCGTTTTTACAGCCGCTTCAGCCTCACAATTCGATTGGCTAAAGTAAGGAGAGCTCGTTATGTGACGGAAATGATACTCTTCTGCAAACTTCTTAAATTCATTTCTAAATTGAGGGCCATTGTCCGATACTAGTTCTTCGTAAATTCCATGTCTTGAAAATAGTTCCGTTATCCTCTCGATTATCGTTTTTACGGATAAACTACTACTTAATTTTGCGATTTCGACGTAACGCGAAAAATAGTCAACAACTATTAGATACCACTTCCCGACGTTTTTGAATAAATCTGACCCTAGCCGCTGCCATGGTCGTGTGGGAGGGTTTTCTGTCTTAAAACTCTCTTTCGGATTTGAGAGTTCTTGGATACAATTTGGACAGTTACGAATTAGGTTCCCGATCTGCGAGCTTAAGCCTAGCCACCACACAGATTCTTTGGCTCTACGACGACATTAGACTATACCTTGATGGCCCGAGTGTATTTCAGCTAAAACTTTTTGCTGCATATCCATCGGAATAATAATTCTTTTACCGAAGAGTAACAAATTTTGAGAAAAATTAATATCCGCGCGATACTGATAATACGGATTTAGGGCTTTCGGTATTTTCTTTGTCTCAGGCCAACCGTTGATAGAGTCCAATTTTAATTTGCTACAAATTTCGTCCGAGTCCTGACTTTTCATTATCTTTTCGATATAGACGTCTCTTATTGCATAACTACTCACAATATAATTCACATACGCATCAGCTTCATCGTCCAATTCTTCCGCGTTGCACTTGTTTGATAATGGATTTCTCGATAGACAATCTGCTACTACAAGAGTTTTTCCTGGTACGTATTGTACTTCGTATCTATAGTGCATCAATTTGAGTCTAAAACGTTGTAAACGCGGAGATAGATCATCCAAGAGCTTCGTTTGTAATATCTGAACTAAAGGTTTGTGATCTGTTTCGAGAATAATAAACAAACCTGCGATATACTCCTCGAACTTTTCAGCCGCCCAAGTTAATGCTAATGCTTCGCGTTCTATTTGTGCGTATCTGCATTCAGTTGAGGTTAGCGGATTTGATGCGTAAGCTACAATTTCGTGAGGCCCGTTTTCCTCTTTTTGAAATAAGCAAGCATTGATACCATAAGAGCTGGCATCAGCGCTAACGATCATTTTTTTGTTAGCATAAAAAAAAGCTGGAGTAGGAGCAGTGGTCAGTATCTCCTTTATTAAGTTAAATTTCTCTTTTTGCTCTGGACCCCACACGTACATAACATTATCTTTCAAAAGACTATAAAGAGGTTCAAGAATTTGAGATCGGTTCTCGATGAATCTAGCGGCGAAATTCACCATACCTAGAAATCTTTGGAGGTCTACTTTATTAGTTGGCTCGGAAAATTCAACAATTGCTTTTACTCTATCTGGATCGATATCAATTCCGCGTTCGGAGACGATATGTCCTAAGTATTTTACCTTTCGAACACCGAATTCGCATTTTTCTCTATTAATTATGAGACCTTCTGCCTTTAGTTTCTCGAGAACCGTCCTCAGAGTTTCGTCGTGTTCGTCAATAGTATGACCAAATACTAGAATATCATCTACGTGAGACACTGCACCTTTTACGCCCGATAAAATTTTCGACAACAAGCTTACAAAGTACTCAGGTGCGCAAGAAATTTCAAATGGTAATCTTTTAAATTTACATCTCCCGAATGGAGTGATAAATGTAGTTGAAAGTTGACTGCTCATCTAGTTTAACCTGATAAAACGATAGAGTTACATCTATTTTTGAAAAAAACTTAGCACCTTTTAAGCGAGTGAGAGTGAGTTCAACTTTTGGAGTCGGAAAATAAGGTCGCAGCACGCTTTCATTTAATTTTGAATAATTGCAACATAACCTTATTCCATCGTCTTTAGGCACACAAGCAATTGGTGCAACCCAATCAGTGACACAGACGAACCTCTTTAATTACATCTAGTTTTTTTAGTTTTGCCAATTCTTTTTCGAGTTTTCCTAACATCGCAAGAGGAACTGTACGTGGAGCTTTTTGTGCATAGGGTTGAGCATCAGACTTTAACTTTATTGTTATTGTTCCCGGAAATTCCCCTAGTTCTTTACCTAAACTACGAAATTCCTCTGAGACATTGACTTTAGTGGGGGATTTCATTTCCGGGATTTCCATTAACACATTGTAAATTCCTTTATCGAATTTCACAATACCAAATGCTTTGCTAGCTTCTAGACTAAGTAATGCTCTCGGTAAATCTTCCATAACATAACCTATGCACGCGAATTCCCGATTTTTGTATTTTAAGGTTAGGTTAATCGATCCCCGAACGTCGAGTTTTTTCTTATCTGGACCTTTAATGGTTTCTTTAACTTTAGATAGATTCTCGTACAAGCAATCGCCAATTATTTCTTCTGGCAAGCACACACAATCGGCTCCAGTATCGATTTAAAAAATTACATCGGAATTCAATTCTTTAATATTAATTTGACGCATTTGGCCTCTTTTACTCACAGCATTATGAAAAAGCTAGAATCATCCTCGCTCTCGCTTTCGTTTACTATGCATACATTTCTAGTTTTACAGGCGCGACTAAAATGGCCCTTTATATTACATTTAATGTAATATTAATACCGCATTTCTCGCTGGACAAACTTTCCTTGGGTGCGTAGATTTCCCGCCGCAGTAGAAACATCCATCGTTTCTGTTTTCGGGCTGTTTAGAGTTGTCATTTAGCGTCTTTCCTGATGTCGTCTGCTGTTGCTGTCGTTGCTTGCCGTTGAAATCATCGTGCTGAGCGCCCTTCCATTTTCCTTGGTTGGCGTTTCTATTCATCGAGCAGATAGATCGATCTTCGCCTCGATCTTTATCTCGAATAATTTGATTTTGTTTATGCTGAATTTCAGATTGCTTTGCCGCCGCGATCGTCTCTTGTAGGATTAAGTTTTGTTTGAGTTGTATTCTTTCACTTAACTTTGCATCGAGCATGCCAACGACAATACGAGTTCAATGACGAGTTCAATACAATATGAGTTCATATTTAAAAAGACCGAAAGCGCATTGTTCGGTTAAAGTGTGAACGTCAGTTATGAACGAATCCACAGATTCGCCGGCGTCTTGCACTCGCGAGTTGAACTTGAAGCGTTCGAACATTACGTTCCTACGCGGAATAAAATAGTCCTCAAACGCTTGGAGAGTTTCTTCGTATGTTTCGGGCGCTGGTTCCGGAAACTGAACGAAAACGATGACCCGGTAATCGCCATTTTCCTGGATATCTCCATTATTAACATCACCGTTCTGCGACATTGTTCCGAAGTTACTTGAGCGGTAATCGATTGTTTAGTGCTCGTATGACGCGATGCGTCCTCTCTCTCGCTTGATGAGCTTTCACTAGTTTATAGTTTTTTTTTTCCACTATTCCACTGGTTTTTCCCCTTCGAAAACGTGAAACTTTCGTTTGTTGAGCTGCCACCATGTAGTGTTACTGATCACTATTTAGAGTAGAGACTGGGATAAGATAATAAATGATGCGGAATATTCGATTAGAAATACTCGTGCTCGCGGAGGAGGACATGGACCTTACTTAGAGAAAGTAGCGCCCTCAGGCCCTTACGGACATTTTATATACTGACACCACATTTACGAGACACCAGGAACATGCAGTGAAGGTGAGCATAGACTTGATCTCGTATGTTTAGAACTTGAAGCAGGACCGTCTTGGGCATAAAAAGATTTTGGGAACAAGGGACACCTTTTTTATTTCTCGCTATGAGTTAAAAATCTTATTAAATTACAATTAATTATTTATTAAAATTAATTAGTAATTTTGATTTTATATCATGATGCAATGATTCGTTAATTCTTTTTTATTTGAGTTAATTTTAATTTGGTTTTCCATAAAACTTCGATTTGCGGCAAAAATTTATTCAAAATTTCGATATTTCATCATCAAGATATTCATTCATATGTCAAATATATTATTTATTATCAAATTTCAAATTAACAAATATAATGTGTTTTTAAAATGCATTATACTCTACATATATTGTAAAATCTAATCAATGCATTAATTTATGTAATGATTGTTCGTAAAATATATAGATTAAATTACTGGAACGTGAAATACAACATAAACAGTGTAATGCGATGATTTAAATAAACATTAAACCGACAAAACTGAAGATCAGTGACAAAATTATCTAGGTCGACCTAGTTTTCTGACTTCTCTGTGCATTTTTAATATAAATTATATTTGATATTGAAATTTCGAAATTTTAAATAAATTTTTGCCGAAATTCAAAGTTTTATTGTCTTTAAAGAGCTGGAAAATGAAAGTTAGGTAAGGTAGATGACCCAGTAATCGTACCGGACCCAGTAATCGTGCAATTTCGGTATAAATCTCCCAATTAAGTATTTCCACCATACAAACACAATAGAAGTATATTTTCAGGTAGCTTTGGACAGTGCCGGTTTGTAAAAATTGCTTTATTTATATAAAAAATTTGTGAAAATTGATTTAAATAAATTGTTTTTATAGTCGCATGCGACGAATCACGAAATGACGGAAATCGCTAAAGGTTCAAGTTAGAATACACGGCTCTTTACCTTAGGGCTTAATGCGTTTAAGTCACTTTCTCTTGTCGAAAATCATTTTCCCATAATAAAAAATAAATTCTGTTTTCTAAAAAGATGTGTAACCTG
>JBAGKK010400666.1:0-18264 GCA_037177015.1 Euceroptres primus
TATAAGTGTATGAATAGAATATAACACAGTACACTTAACGGAAAAGCGGTTTCAGCAACGGAGAGAAACTCGAGCACGTCGACTTGATTTCTATGCGTATACCTGAACTGACGGAAATCTAGGAAAGCTCGCTGGAAATGATAAACGGAAAAGGAATCGCGAGGAAGCCTGAAGAGAAGATTTGAAATTAATTCCTCACTGTGGAAGCGAAATAAGAAACTGCTGCTTTTACTCGTCAGTTATGAGTATCATATCTGCTGAATGTTGAGTATCTTGCATTTGGCGAGTGCAAAATGCCTTTTACGAATGCCATTCTCAGTTACAGTGTCAGTGCTTTGTACTAGGATCTCAGTGCTGGGATAGTGCTCTTATTGTTCAACATGAATACCGAATAAAACGAGCCATATCATAGGTGATTCCAAGTTAATTCCACTCTCTCTGTTCAGATCTCTCTTAAGTATTATCAAAGGAGACATTTTTAAAATTTTTTCAATTTTTCCTTTGGTGGTGATAATTATTCATTTTCATATTACATATATGGGATTGTATGTTCGTTAATATTGAATGTTTAAACTTAAAAATTTGGACAGATAATTTTTATACAGTAGATTACCGTCAACCGGGGTGATTATGGAACAGCCGGGCTAATTATGGAACAAGCAGGTTTTAATTCTTTTTGTCGCTATGGTGAACTTTTCGAAAATTCGCGCGTGGTGAAATTGTAGCGCAGAATATACTCTTTAGAGGACTCTAAGTGTTTTTCGTTGATATTCTACCTAGAGGTCAGAAAAAACTAAGAAAACCACGTTTTCGAGATTGGCAAGGTAAGGAAATCTCCAAACTTTTAGTTGGATCTTTTATTCTCGAAAATCGTAATAAAAAATAAAAAATATTCAAGGAGGGCATAGAGAAACTATTGGAACGAAAGAATGCGCAGTGTGCTAACTTTTTAATCGTTAGTTTTTGTATAGCCTCATGAAAAGTAAGACACCAGGAAATCCGGGGGTAATTATGGAACAAATAAAAAATTGATTTTAATGAAAATTATGTTTTAAATAAATATTAAAGACCCCAGTGATTCGTTCTCTTGTACATACTTTTATTAACAAAAAGTTCCTGAAAATACTTCATTTTACTTTTTTCTTTTATAGATTATACTTCTAAAAACTATTATATTTTTCTCAATTATTTTTTTATATCATTGAAAAATTTTCAAGCAAAGATTCTTGTATAATAGGGATGCAAAAAATTTTGTTTACATATTTCTATTAACAACTGAAATTTTGATCATTAATAACTTCGAGAATAATTTTTTTTTCAAATGAAACTTGCAAGACATCTTCAGAAGACTTTTCAAATACATGTATATGGTACACCAAAATTTTGCTTAATTTTCTAATTTTTGGTGGAGCGCGAACTAGTGATGTACGTCGAGCACATTCGAAATGAAATCGAAACTTGCCCGAATCATGTCTAGATGAGTACAAAAGTTCGCGCAGATCAAGAATCCGTAAAACGAGATTCTCGATTGCCATCAAATTTTAACTTATCCGATCATGTTTCAAGCAAATTAATTTTTGCCTCGAAAATGCTCGACATGAATCACTAGCGCGAGCTGAAAAATGTGCCAATTTTGTTCCATAATTACTCCGGTTGACGATAGCTTAATTTTTTTTAGCAAAGACTTTTTTGAGACAGGAAAACACTCTGCGTTTTAAAGCATGTAAATGATCTTGGCTCCAGCGTTTATCCCAGAGGAAATTCTAATTTGCATAATCATAATCGATTCATCTCCCGTGTAAACATTTCTCTTCTAATTAAGTTACCGTTTATGATCGATCGTTCTGGACTCTTCGACGTGACTACAATGTAATCATTCATGCCCTCCAACTTATATTATTCACTGCACCTCGTGAGATTAACCCAAGATAAAATGTCACACTTTTTAAACTGATTATATTCATAATTATTTTCCTCTCCATCCATCTTACCATTCAATAAAAATCCGATATCAGTCTGCAGCTGGCTTTTACATCTAGTATTTCCTGTCAAAAAGGGATTGGAACTGTTATTTACTGTTGAACGTAAAGGTAAGGAGAAAATAACTAGTGAAGAGTGGATATGACAGACTTCTTTTCATTGAAAATTTTTTCTCGTATAAACACTAGAGCTTGCTTTGTCGGTGTAAAGTTGCTTCGATGTATGAGGAAAAAGAAGGGAAAAAATAGTTAAAGTTGGACGTCGAAACGGATATTAAAAGTCACATGTCTTTGGAAGCGAACAAATGAGAACTGACCTGGTTTGCTTTCAGGATTCTCTGTCAATCAATACTTTTACAAAGGATGAATACTGCCCTGTGGTGAAGCTGTTTTGCCTCCAGGCTGCACTATTCTGTTCCTTGCTGTACAAGGAATAGAATAGAAAACAAGGAACAGTCGATTGGTTTCATCGCAATTGATACTCAAAACTTGCAAGCTTGCAAACAACTCGTTCAATATTTACAATTCTTTAATTTACCAAGTTAAAACTTTTCCAAGTATTGAAAGCTTGCTAAACGTGCGAACATTTTTTTTCATAAAGAAATTAGAAACCAAATATTGCATATTGCATAATCAAGTTTCTCCGTCGAAGGTTGCCTAAAGTTTTAAATAGAAAATATTTTTTATATTGAAACTTGAATTGACAACTGGTGAAGCTAAAAATTTGAAAGGTATTAAATCTAGACCTAATTGGTCGCAATATAACCGCACGCGATAACGATTATTAATCCTATAAACCTCTCGAGATTCTGGTATCCATAGGGTAGTAAAGAGGACCATTTATGCCTACGCTTCAGTGTTCTCCTTACACTAAACCACATATGGCCTTTATGTGGAATGTCCCGTGCTTCTATGGAGGTGCACACAGGGCAGGCTGTCTACGACTGAGCATATCGGTTAGCATAATGCTCATGTCGTCTGCAGATCTCCGGAATAATTTACCAAAGGCTGCTGGCACACTGCCCTGCTTCCCGCCACCCTCTCGAGACTTTCACGAGCTGTACAGCTTTAAAACGCGAACTGAGCTTGCTATATCTCTTTATGTACTCCCGGCTTTTGATGTGAAATGTGCCAGCTTCGATGAGTCAGAGAAAGCGCGAAATCACTTTTTAAAAAAGACAGAAGAGTGTGAGAAAGAAAAAGGGAGAAAAGGAATTATGATAAAAAAGCAGAGAGGTGTGCGAGAAAAGAGAGATGTGTGAGAAAAAAGAGATGTATTATAAAAGAAAGATGAAAGGGAAAGAGGATGCTGAAGTCGCTTATTCGATTAATTAAAGAAGACTGCTAACTAACCGAGTAGTTTTCCAAGCGAACACGTGCCTCAGGGTCGTTAGATGATTTCCAGTGTCTGATTAAACAGATGAGAAGTTTCTCGCGTGCACGATAAAGTCGAATTGAAAATTACCTATTTCATTGATTACGAAATCAATTTATTCTGTCGCCACTTTATTAACGCTTTTTCTTTTATCGACAGCTTTCCTTTATTCAGAATATTAAAAGGTTTGCAAATTATTAGATTTCAATACTGTAATTGTATACATGAAAAAAGCTACGTTAAATCTGTTTGATCTGATTTTTATCCAGATTTGATTAAACAGACTTTTGCATCAGAAGGTTGATGATTAAAATAAAAGTTTCTAGAAAATAGGAGTGATAATAATTGACTCCGGGAGATTAATCTTATCTTAGGGGTGTGCAAAAAGCTCGAAGCCCGACACTCGAAACCTTTCAGAATCCGAAATAATTCAAGTACAAGGAAAAATTATTTTTGTACATTAGAGAACGAACTTTTACTTGTTTTAGAAGTTGTGATTTAATAACTTCCAATGATTTGAAGGAGTAAGTTATTTTTTTCGATAGATAATTTTGTAAACTTTGCGATTATTACTTACGTTTTATTAATTTTTATGTTGTTTAATAAAAATATTTTAAAAATTTTAAACATGCGAAATTCCTAAGACGGGCCCCGGTTAGGCTAGAAAACTGATGATAAAAGAGTAATCTGCTTTATCTATGAATTACCGACGGTTCGTTACGAATAAAATTTATCAATATCTAGTGATTAATTACGAAGCTTTTTTGATTTTTAAAAGGAGCCCGTCTTAGGATACCGTGTTGCCTAAGACGGGAAAAACACATATTTTTTCAACATCGAAATTTATTGCCTGCTAAACATTTTTTGAACTTTTAAGCATATATGAACTATGTAAAGCAAACATGAAACTATGATGTCAGTATGATGTATCCGACACAATTCGAGAATCCGACCTGTTTCGGGTTCTCGAAATCAACCAGGTACTCGAAAATTTTGGGTTCTCGAAAGTTCGAGTATTCTCGAGCCCGACTTGGCCTGGCCCGAAAAAGTCGAGACCGGTTCGGGCCGAGCTTTCGAGCTTTTTGAACACCTCTACTAAGTTTAAATTTAAACCTGTAAATTTCGTAACTAAATCTCATGTGAAATTCGAATTTACACCTGCTTTAGTGAATGGATTCGTGTATTAAGACATCTATTTCCATACTGGGAAGTTAGAGACTTAAAAACATTTGCAAACCAAATGGTCTGACCTGAAAGTATTATATCGAATGGAGACTTATATGAAGTACGGAAAATTTTCTGAAAGTGGGTGCATATCTTATGAAGAAGACATTTAATCTGGGAGTTTATTTTTTCAGTAGACGAAGAATTTAAATTTGATCGCTTTTAATCATGAAAGCTTGAGACCCTACTTTCTATACCCTTTCATTTTTGGAGATTTTCAAGCTCTACTTTACAAACTCTGCAGTTGGATCATTTTTAACTCTGGAAGCACGACAGTTTAATAGCTTTTATTTTTTAAGGCGTTGAAATTTTAAAGCTTTTAACTTTGTAAGCAATGAAATTTTAAACCTTTTATTTTTGGAAGTTGTTAACTTTTGAAATAATTATTGTTGAATAGAAAAAAAATACATAATAAAGGTGAATGATTTCGGCTCGATTTGAAACATGGAGCCTTGAAGTTAAAGGCCAAATGGATTTCAATTTACCAAAGGCAGTCAGAGTTTCATCGACAGCATTCGTGGATGTTTGAGATAGAGGCAAAATATGCGAAGCTCAGTGGCTCATTGATTAAAGCGATCAAATGGTTCATGGGTTTCAGAGCGGAACGGTGCCAGCCGGTCGATCGGAAGTCAGTCTTGGGAACACAAGGCTTAGGATCGAAAGCAGGAGTAAAAGCCGGAGTAGGAATAGGGATAGTATTTATAGAGATAGTAGGAGAAACAGAAGACCCAGGAAGATGTCCTTGGCGACATTAACTTTACGATGCTCGTTTCGCATCTCGCCCTCGTTTCCTGCGGATTTCGATATCCCTGGCGAGATCCCAGGTTAATGTACATCGCACCGCCTGTAATTAATGAATCACCACAGGCTTTTAACCGGGATGCGTCATCGATTCAACCACAGTCACACCCTCCATGATCAAATCATTTTATTCCGCACCGGTAGTCAAAAATAAGACAACTCTCTTAATCTGAATTAATCAAAAACTACTAGTGAAATAACGAGAAGTCTTGCACCAATTAAATTAGTCAGCATTTCTACTAATAATCAGTAGAAAACTACTAATTTTCCGTCAAATTCTACTAATTGAATTAGTAACTGTTACTAAATGAATTGGTAGAATTTGACTAAAAATTAACAGTTTTTTACTAATTATTATTAGTAGAAATGCTTACTAATTCAATTGGTGTAAGACTTCTCGATTATTCACTAGCAGTTTTTGACTAATTCAGATTTAGAGAGAAGACATTTTTAATTATAGCCGAGATTATAGCCTTCAAGCGACGTTGGAGATTGGAAAAAGTGATCAAATTCAAAATAAGTGACTAAAAGTGGCCTCATCTAAAAAAAAGTGATCAAAAGTGAAAAAAGTGAATCGTTGTCAGGCCTGTAATTAGATCATTTAAACTTGAAGGTCTTTGAAAAAGTCCCAATTTGCAGAATTTCTAACTTCACATTTTCCAACACAAAAAAAGAAACTCAAATAAGTCACTCAAATTTCTACGTGTTGCCATGCGAAATGAACAAATGAAAAAAATTGTGGATTTTGTATCTCAAAATGGAAAAAATTCCATGCCTTTTGAAATTTTTTGGTTAAACTAACAAAAAAATTCGATAAGGTATCAAATTTTTATTTTCTGTGCACCTTCCCCAAAGGTAGAACTTTTTACAGCAGGTTGTAGGTACTACAATGTAGAATAATATAAAATGTATTTCAATGCTGACTACATCAGATTAAACTTTCAACCTCGGATGTTTTTTGCCCCAAGCGTGTGACAAGAGTGATTGAATCAATTACAATTACAGATTTTCATCGAATGATCCCTTTTGGTTTTAATATTATATCTACCGAAATTTTTCACGATCGCATAAATATAATAAAAATCTTCTACCAAACTCTATATTTTTCATGAAACATCTCTCTGCGGATTTTCCTCCGGCACAACAATCGAATCTGTTTCAGTTTTCGGTAGGCTGGGCTTCACAGTTTTGTTCTGAGCAAAATTTTCAATAGTGCAGTTGGAGAGTATGTCAATCAGTGATTCCTGGAACGTGAAAATTGTATGAATTTTTAAATCGCTATCAGCGATCGGTGTGTCCAAAAGTATCTTGGATGAAAGCCAGAGGCGATGCCTGGAAGCGATAAACCCGAAAGTGCACCAGCTTCCATGGGTCGTGCACATTTGAACAGACTTCGAACACATCCGAGCATTTGAGGCTGCAATGTAGAAGATGAAGTGGGCGGATACTGAAACTTTTCTCTTTAAAGGTATGAGAGAAATTTCATTCCTGCCTCCTTCTACTTAAACATCAGAGGTAATTTCACTTCCCCATTAACGAAGACTCCGAACACCAAAGAATGAAGAGATTTCTATATATTTATCCGAAAATTATACTCAGAAATTTCCCAAGATTGTTTAAAACTTTAAGACAAAAATTTTAGGCGAGAAACTTTAAATGAGTTTGAAATTAAAGGCCTTTAAGTTTAGATGCCTTTAATTTGAAATGATTTTGAAACTTTTCAGTATTCTATAAATTGGACAGTTAATAAATAAAATTGTAATCAAATATTTTTGCGTACAATGAAATAATTTCGAAAATTAAACGACTAAGTTTGGACAATCCTGTGACAAAAAAAAGAAGAAAAAAACACTCCTTTCCTTCTTTTCTTTCGTCTTTTTTTTATACTTAAAACTAACAAAATAAAAATAAACAAAAGAAAGGCACTCTCCTCAAAGCTCAACAGATCTAATAAAATCTTTTGCAATTGTCCGTCAGGCACAGGTTTAATTTTAATATAATTTCTTTTTTAGCCTTTTTTTATTTATTTTTATATAAAAAAATGAAAAGAAAGAAGGATGTGTGTTCGATTCGCTTCTATTCTCTTTCTCCTTTTTTTTTGTATCACAGGTTTCTTCAAACTAAGTCGTTTAATTTTTGAGAAATTGTTACTCTTTGAAAAGAAAGAAACTGGTGCAAAGATATTTTTACCAAGTTGAAGTAAAATTTTCTTTCAAGTCAGCTTGTTTGTTGACATATTTAAGTAAAACAGGAATATATTTATTTTTTGATTTTTTTTGTTTAGAGATAAAGTATTGAAAAGCCCTTTACATTGATGAAGATATACGGAACAAATCTTTTGAGAGTGGTACTTTGTTCCAGGAATCTGCTTTATGTTAAAGATTTTTTTCCCCTTTTTGCAATATTTTTGATATTTTCCTTCGACTCTTCTTTTCTATTGACGTCACCAATAACAGAGACGGCTAGACACGTAAGCTCACACTCGACATCTCGAATCGCGGCATTCCAACGGCGTCTGACGTTTCCACACCGTCGAAAACGTCAGAGACGGAAATGCGCGAACCGGATTCCATTACTGAAAATTCTTTGGCTTCTGCTAGTCTCTAGCAGAAAGTTTCACGAGATCCAAAGCTTTCAGGATGCGTATCGAGAATTCTGCTTGGGATGATTCCCAGCGACTTGTACGATCGCGTGTAACATCTGTCCGCTCGAGCGGCTTCAATGAATTCTGCTAGAGCAGATAAAAGCAATTTCGACCGCCATTGTATCAGCTCCTGATAAAATACATCAGTTGACGGAGATTGATAACTCTAAACCGTTTCTGAAACTGACTAATGACTGCATAAATGGGAAATCATGATGAGTCGAAATTCATTCGCTAAAATAAAACAAATTATTATTAATTTATTAATAGGAAATTTATATAAACTGCAACTTGAATTTTCAGGAAAATTCATGAAGGGAAACTACTACCAAGGATTCTTTAAATTTTAAAAATTTTCTAAAGATTAAACATCAAAAAGTGAAAACCCAGTTTCAAATTAACCAGCCAAGATTTTATTGATGGAAAATATTCTTGTTTGAGAAGAAAAGTAAAAAAATAATTTAAATTTCGGTGCTATCAAAGTTACAAGCATTGACATTTCGAATGACGGCAGAAAGTACTCAAACGGTGTTTTAAAATTAAAATCTGTCGGGTGTTCTTTTGTTTTTTCATCTATGTAACAATTTTAGAGAATTAAACCTTCGATAATGTTTTTGGAAAAATGGAGATTAAATTGCCATGTGTAAAGTTTTTCTGTAACGCTAACAGCTGTCACCAGAAAATGTTATATCCCGACAGATTTAAAAAAATCAGCAAACATACTCTACTTTCAATGCCTAAATTTTTTATATAGTATAGCAGCGTTTGATGCTAAAAGTTACTAAAAAAAGTTACATCCCTCTAAATGTGAATCATCCCTTTTCACAATTAAGCCAAAAATAAGTAGGAAGTAAATAAGAATTGTGAAAGTAAATAATCAGGGATGGAAACTTATATCATCACTCGTGTGACAAATTGTCGCTTAGTCACAACGTTTATTCACGTTTTGTTACTCATCTGTGTCGGGAACGACCCGCATTTACTGTGAAACAACGGACATTCGACGCGACGCTCCGTCGATAAGCTGGTTCACCGGCCCGATTGGCCATCCAGTGCGTGGAATTATCGAGATTGTCCTCGTATCGCCGTAAATTAATTTACGACCCAGGCGATGCATCCCACATATCTATCTATGCGTGTATATGTCTTTCTGAATGCACGTCACGAACAAGGCTGTGCCGAAAATATTATTCAGAGGACTCGGAAAAAGTTGCTCGAACAATTATATTCTCCGTAACTCATTCGTTCGGATGCCTGAACAAAAACTGTTTTTCGTTTTGTCTCGTTGCTTAAAATTCGATTAAAACAGATACGCCGCTTGTTTCTGCATCTATGTCACGAGAAAAAAATATTTTTTAGATTTTTTAAACTCACTATCGTGGGTCGTGTTTGTTTTTTCAGGTCGATGCTTTCTTTCATTTAATCTAATGAGTGATAGGTCGAGTTGAACTCTTTTTTTTTAGGTGGATACACAGTGAAAACTGACAAAGATTATTTCGGTGGTTTGCTTTCGTCCGATTCGTTTAGCAATTAGTTGTCAAGCTTGGTAAAAATTTCCAGCACACATTTTTAAAATGTTCAATTTTGGAATTTGAAACCTTTTACTTTCGAATACATTAGAGTTTTAAAGCTTTTACCTTTGTAGGCATATAAATTGTAAAGCCTTGTAACTATGGCAGCATTTAAGTTTGATCGCTTTTAATTTTGACGGCCCGAACATTTGAAAAATCTACTTCAGACTTAAAATATTTAATATTTTTAATTTAAATGCTTCTTCACTAAATACAGCATAAATCTAAAGCTCAAAAATAAAACATTTTACTTTTTCATGCGTAAATGAAAAAAAAAGAATTTGATACGAATTGTTTTTCCCTGAATCAAGCAGGGCATAAAACCCATTTTTAGCAGACCACGACTGGTCATAAACTTAAAATCCTCGTGAATTTAACGTGGGCATGCAGCACGTATAAAAAAGGGTGCAGTTGGGTTGTTTTACAGGTTAAGGTAGGAACACTCGTGTTTTGCCTTTATATCGCGTGTCAGAGGCAGTTATGGCCATTAAATAACGATTTGCTGAGAAATTTTTTTATAAATTTAATGCCAATCCATCGAACAATTTGATTAGAGCTTGAAGGGCGATGGCTCCTTAATTGCTTCAAGTGTATAGTGCCTTTAATTTTTGTCAAAGACTCACAAGACAAAGAATTCATGAAGGGAAAGTACTACCAATCATTCTTTAAGTCTTAAACATTTTCTAAAGATTTCAAAACACAAAGTGAAAAACCCTAAAAGGATTTAAATTAACCAGCCAACATTTTAGCGATGGAAAATATTCGTCTTTCAGAAGAAAAACACGCACATTTCCCAAAATTTTATCGTGGATAACAGTAACATTTGCCACTTAAAGCTGTCACCAAAAAATGTTACATCTTATCAGATTTAAAAAAATTCAGCAAACACTATAATTTTAATACCCAAAATTTTTATGTGGGATAAATTATTATATCGCGTGTCAGAGGCAGTTACGGTCATTAAATAACGATTTACTGATAATTTTTTTTCTAAATTTAATGCCAATCCATCGCACAGTTTGATTAGAGCTTGAAGGACGATGGCTCTTCAGTTGTTTCAAGTGTATAGTGCCTTTACTGAGTGCGGTGGTTCGTAATAGCCTTTATAAGCTCGGTCACCGATCGCTAGCTTTAGAGTCTCGAGTTTGATGGAACGAACGGATTAGAACGCTATTGTATAAGCGAGCTCGTGCAGATACCCATGGATTATGCAAACGTGCCTTATCAAACGGTTAGATCGTCCCAAGTTTACGTTCTGCTGGCACTCCGCTTCCCACCTGGCGTTATATAGTTAATATTACAAGTATTTAAGGGCTAAAATACACTATTCAAGTACATCGTAGATTTTTCATGAAAACCCCAGAATATGTTATTAGGGATCATTTACAAATCACGTGACACAAATTTTCGGAAGTTTTTAACCTTTCTCTTCTCTTCGTAACAAATTGTGATATTCGATCAAACACCCGCACAGTGGTCGAAAACACCCGAAAAGTTGGTCAAAATTCAAATAGTGAGCAAACTTTCTTGAAACACAGTACCTTTATGTTTTCGGAGTCAAGGAATTCGAATTTGAGGTCAAAATGATCAAAAACAAAATGACGGACCAACTTTTAAAAAACTGACGTTGCGTTCGCCAAAAGTAGTCGTCAGGAGGTTTTCGGGTTCAAGGAATTTGAATTTGAGGTCGAAAGTGTCAAAAACAAAATGGCGGACCAACTTTGGAAAAACTGACGTTACGTTCGCGAAAAGTAGTATTCAGGAGGTTTCCGGGGCCAAGGAATTCAAATTAGGTCAAAATTGTCAAAAATAAAATGGCCACCACAAAATGTCTGACCGTTTGGCGGCATTCAGTACATGCGCGGGTCCGAGGGTAGAGAGGGACTGTAGCAACCAGTAGCAACAGAGCGAGCAGTATCAATTCGCCTTTTGCATTTACTTTTGAAAACACGTTGAAAATTCTTTTCTCATTAATTTTTCATGGTTATTTAAGTATTTTCATCCCTTATGGTAAAAAAAATTTACATGCGTACATAATTCAGTTACATAATTTATATTATTCCTACATAATTCATATTATTCCGACTGGAAGTGGTTTGTACGGCCCTGACTGTTTATGTTCAGAGGCGCTCAAGGATAGCCTCCATTTAACTAAGGCAATGCCCAAAATCTGAGTTAAATCAAGGTTTGAGTGTATATTAGGGTGGATTGAAAATAAAAAAAATTTGGAAATCGAAGATGAAACCATCCCTAAAAGTTGTACATTGGGAATCTCATGAAGTGTATTAAATGTGGAATTGATCGATCTATGGCTTGGATTTGCAGACGAGAAAAATAAGTTTAAGAAATTTATTGTAATCAGAGTTTTACAGTTTCTTGGGGTTTAATTTTTTTTTACATTTTTAGGAGTGTAAAGAGTCTTCCTAATTTTTTCAGATTCTTATATGATATTTCGCGCGAGAAACTTATATTTAAATGTACCCCTGTAATTAGCAATTATTTCTTGCGATCATGAAAATGTCAATAAAATTTTTTTGTACTCATGAGAACTTTCTTTGGGTCAAAATGAACTCACAAAAAATTCAATATGTCCGAGGAATCAAAAATGGAGACTGCAAATTTTCAAAATATTGAGTTGTCCATTTTGGATTTCTTGGAAATCTCTAATTTTTTTTTGGCTTAATTTTGACCCAAAGAAAAATTGTAAAAAAGTTTGTATGGTAAAGTAAAAAAAAGTAAGTAAAAGTAAAAAAGTAAAAAAAAATTGTATTGACATTTTCACGGACGCAAGCAAGAATTGCTAATTACAGGGGTTCATTTAAATATAATTTTCTCGCGCGGAGTAGCATATCAAAATCTGAAAAAAATTAAAAGTTTCTTTACACTCCTAAAAATGTGGAAAATAATTTTAACTAGAAGAAACTGTAAAACTCTGCTTACAATAAATTTCTTAAACATATTTTGCTCACGCGCAAACCAAGCCATAGATCGATTAATTCCACATCTATTACACTTTATGGGGTTGACAATGTACAACTTTTAGGGATGGTTTCGTTTTCGATTTCCAAAATTTTTTATTTTCAACCCACCCTAATATATATGTTAATGGCGTCCTAATTTAATGGTTAAAAATCATAAAGAAATATAATTATAGATATTTAATAATCAGGGTGGCCGCTGGACCGGGAAAACCGGGAATTTTTTGTGACCTGGAAAAAGTGCAGAAGTCATCAGGGTTGCCAGTATTGGCGATTTCCTTTGACAGATGACGACCAATTTTCAGGTTTGGCGATTGGCGACAAATTTGGTGATTTTCGATTTTTAGCTGGCTACTCTAGACAATAATTCAAAAAATATTCCAAAGTTAGGATTTTTGACGCCATCCTAAACTACGATTGACATAGTGGCCTTCCTCGCAGAACGTCACATATAATTATTTGAAATTAAGAAGTTTTTATTAATAAACCAAATAGCAATTAATTTTCTTTGATATTGTTTGAAACAAAATAGATTACCTATTATCCGATTTAAAGTATTTAAAATTCCCACGAAGTAGGCAACTTTTTACGATTTTTGGCGATTTCTCTCTCAGCAGATGGTGACAATCGTTGATTTTTCCTGGCAACCCTAGAAGTCATTGATCAAGAGATTAAAAAACTGAGTAACTAAATAAAATTTATTATTGCAGAAATGTACGGAAAAGGTAAATTATATCTCGTTTAGCGATAACACTCTGTGATCTTATATCGTTTACAAAATGTAAATGCTTATATATTTTAATATCACACTTTACTCACTAGGGATTAGTTGAACTAAAATATTTATATTACATAGATTTGAAACCTATGCTCTCGTTTAAATCACAGGAACATTTCATTATATAAAATAGCCTAATGTAACTTTTAGAAACATATAAAAATGTTCTAGGGCTTAGTTCAAAATCCTCCATTTGTACTTCTTCAATAATATAAATTATTCTAATGTTAAAATAAAAAGAAATTTATGTTTGTATGTTCATAGTATTAAATAAAAAACATTTTAAAACTTTTAAAACCCATTGCATTAACTTTTATTCATTGGAAACTATTATTTAATGACCGGGAAAAATTTGTCGATGACCGGGAAATGACCGGGAAATACCTGGATTTTTTTCGTCGGTGAAAACGACCATCCTGATTAAATAATGTTCTTCAATCTGTAATTACAAAAAATGAAAGTCTTAGCAAGATATTGTTTACCGTCTCATATTTTCATTTACTAAAGATATTAAATTCGAGTATTTTTTCTACTTCAGGTAGAAATGAATTTATAGAAATGAAGGGTGTGTGTTGCAGAAGTGAAGGTTTGTGAAATGAAGGATAACAATACTAACCCATATTTTCTTGCAAAAACATTTGGTACAATTCGAATTGGTAGCAGGTAGAGTAAAAAAAATAAAAAGAAATAAACATCCCTGGTAAATCGTCAACTAAAAAATTTAGTTGGAGAAAAAAGTTGATCTAACTAGAGCTCTTAATTATGGTAACTAAAAAATTTAGTTGTGGAAAATAGTTGATCTAACTTCTGGTAACTAAGAACCCTAGTTAGATCAACTATTTTCTCCAAATAAGTTTTTTAGTTTCCGATACACCAGGAATTTTTTTCCGTCTACTAAATTAAAAAGTAAAATTAAAACGATCGAATTTAAAAACCCATATTTTTATTCCCGTTTCACTTAGTCTTTTTTGCTCAAAATCAATTTTTGATAATTTTTTTCACGAAACTGGTTGTGTTTTTTTGAACCACTTCTTTCACGATTTAATTGAGTTTAAATTCAAATGAGCAACAATTACACAGGTTTTTGCTTTTCCTTCAAATCTTTCTTGCTCTCTTGACCTTTTGCTTCTACACCCTAGAAATTCTCTTCTAAATTCGTTCGGTGAGTAATTTTTCTTGTTTGACAAGAGAATAAAATAAAGTTTCTAACGTTCAAGTGACCGAAATAACTTAACTTAAATTTATCTTGAAAAATTGTTCCAACTACAAATAAAAAGAAACATCATGAGATTTTTTATCATTATATTAATTTTTTTATTAATAAACCATGTTCTAAATAAATTTAGAACAAATTTGCGTTTAAAATGAAATCAAATAAAAATTTCTTTTATTTGAACACTTAGAACTTCAAGGACACCAAATAAACCAACATTTTGGAACCAATTTGAGTTCAAAAAGAACTTCAATCAAATTCCTGTCACAGAACTTTCCGATCTTGAAGCACTGCATGAATAAAAGGAAATTCTGTAGATTTTATAAACTTCCTTGAATACCTCGTTAGAATTTAACCTGATAGTAAGCCAATTATAAATTTTCAATATCGAGCTCTGTTCAAAGCTTAATAAGGGTGACCCAAGGATGTCTGCCAATTAGGGGTAGTTAGTCGGTGCGACGTATGTAGTAAGATCGATTTGATCGTAAGCATGTAATTAACGGTATTACTCGAGCGCGAGTATACGATCAGGGGAAGTCGCTCGTTGATTCAGAGTCGAATAATGGAGCTTCGGAGTCCCTAACCGCATGGACCATTATGTACGATTACTATACCTCTCTCGTTCCTATGTTGCCTATCTGCTCCTGTTATGCCTAACATTGCTACTGTCTATGCCTCTACGACAAACGGATTAGATTTGTCTGCTCAAGAGACAGTATAGCATCCAGATAATGCTTGAAAACGATATTCGATATCAAGGAGATTCATATTCAGAATAATGAACCCACTTACTAGGCTTACAATAAACCGATTGATAATTTGTGTCTTTGATGAAGATCTTTGCCAAAGGTGAGTGTGTTCACTTTGTTCAAGAAGATACTCTCGCAAGCGATTAGGCAGCTTAATTAATCAAGATGCTGAGTATTATATTTTATATACATGGAGAAAAATGGGTTGTCAGTTTTTCTATAAGAATTGGAGAAGGTTTTCCTATTTCACATAGTAAAATAGTGACTAATCAAGCATTAGAGTAAATTGTAATGATTCATGTTGATGATGAATATGAGATTTCAACCATTTTAAATATTTGATTTTGTTCCTAAATGCTGCATTAACAGTGTTTGTCTAGTATCTTTCAGAAATGCCTTTCCTTGTGAAGTTAGCTTTCGCATATGTTATGAAACGCAAAAGCTAGCTTTACAAGAGAAGGCATTCATGAAGGATACTGTACTTGGCCAATTAGACAACTGTTTGTACTAAACTCAACCACTGCATACCTACGAGTTCTATGAAAACTAGCTTTTCGAATTATGCCACAATGTGGCATAATTCGAAAAGCACTATGATATTATTTATCACATGGTAATTTTAATAAACTGCTCTATGCATATGAAAATATATCTCTCTATAATAATTCTTTTTAATGGGCCAAGAAGTTATAAAATAAACCATGTGTTGTCGAAAACAAAATTCACATGGTATTTCTTTTTCTATTATCAACTTCTACATTCCAAGCATTCTAGAAAAATATTATTTGGTATATAGTATGTATGATAACACGAAAAATATAAAGTTTCCAACTAGATAATCATAGTGACAAAATAAGATCAGATAAAATAGATGTTTCAGTTAAAATATTAGCATCAGCTAAATTAGCTATAGTGAAACTTGAAATGAATTTAACTTTCCTATAGTTTGAGTGTTTTCAACCCCTCTATATATTCTACGTATTGTCTACGAACCACTACATATTCTAAATATAGTTGCCTTCATTTACGGATCTGTTGGCTTCGATATTGATTCTCCCTCGAGATGATGTAACTCTCACAGAACTTATGGAAACTACCTCACTCAAATCGGCTCACCACTGTGCTTTGTTACAGTCAGCACAACGCTAGGTTAGCATATTTAGACTCGGATTTGCATGCAATGGAGATGAAAAGTCACCCCCTGAGGAATAAAAAATTCGTATATGTTACATTAAACAAATGAATATCTGGAATATTAAAACATTTTATTTTTTAAAGTTTTGCAGTACCATTAAAATCAGAAAGGAATTTTAAAAGAGAACTTTAATTAAGTAGAAAAATTATTAAAGGGATTATGAAATTAAGGTAAAAATTATTAAAACTTAAGTAAGAAAGATTATTACAGATAATTACTTAGCTAAATAATAATATTTTATTTTTAATTTTTACTCGTGCTGAATTGACACTGTAAAACCATATTACATCTTACGTATTACGTAGCACTTTTATTAGAGTCTCTTACCGAATAAAATCTTTTCCAAAGGAGAAATCGTACCATTTCTTTTTGTGTATTTTTCACAGAACATCACATATTTCATTCGTTCGCAGAGCGCGTTTTTGATCAAGAGAGAGAGAAAAAGGAAGGAAGAAGGGATTGGGATGCAGAAAGTGGTAAACAACTGCAATAATTGCGTTAAATGTTTTATTTCCTACGAAAGAATTTAACAATGCCTTTTTTCAGTGAACTGCAATTGGACTCACTGTTTTTAATACTGAAAGTTTGAAAATACTGTTAATTTAACAAAAAAAATTGTCATTCATGGAAAATCAGTCTAAAGATAGAAAAATATTCTCTGAATTCAGAACATATTCTTTTCTAAGAGTTCTCTATTACTTTCCAAACGCTTTGAAATCGATAGAACAATTTTCTCCACGTGAGATCAATTTTTCTGAAGAGGTATAATTTTCCACTTACACAAACTGTGGAGTTCAATTCGCGCTTTATTACGTAACTCATATGGGTCACAAGTTTATATGGAAAATTCGTTTTGGAAGTGACAAAGGGCAAAGCTGTGTTTACTGAGTGAAAAGGTCTTAACAGTTTGCCTTGTTATCCTATTGTGTTACATCAAGCTCCCCTAAATGCGAACGAAGGTACATAAATACATCTTAGTTTCCCACAAAGGATAAAGCACGAAAAGGGCCAGACAAAACAATCAGGATCTTACTTTATCACTTCACATATCAACTTAATCATTTTATTCACAAATTGTATTATCATTTTCTCTTCAATTTTGAAACAAATTAATTCATTGTTTTCAAAGAAAAAAAATTCTTTATACATAGGAAGCTTTATGTATCAAAGATAAATGATTTTAATTAAATTTTTTTCTAGAAGAAGTTGAATAACATCTGAAGAGTTAAAATGAACTTTCATTGGTAATAACTTAAAAAACTGGATATTACAGGAATCACAGTCCCCTATTCCCTATTTTCCACCTTCTTCCCGTATTTTTCTCAAGATTCCCTAAAATTCCTATTTTTGAGAATTTTCTCCGTTTTTCGCCATTTTTTAATCAAAGTACCGATTAATTTTCCAAGAATTAAATTAAAAATTATGACATTCAAAAATGCGTGTGTTCGTTAACTGCAACGTGTCATTAAATTTATTTTTCGGGAATATTATAGGCTATGTAGAGCCTCTGATACTATTTTTAAAATTTAATTCCTGGTTTAGTTACAGACAATATAATTTTATTCGTTAATGAAACTTGAGTTTTCTTATAAAAATGTTGTATTTATTAACTTTTGCTGGCTTCCTTGGTATTTTTAAAAGAAACAAATTTCCTCCTTTTTTCGAAAAAGAAATACCTTACTCTCTAAATCTGAATTAGTAGTTTTCTACTAATGGAATAGTGCCGAATCGTTTACCAATTGCTTTAGTAAGCATTT
>JBAGKK010400772.1:0-18264 GCA_037177015.1 Euceroptres primus
AAAGTATAAACTTATTACATTTTTCGTGGAAACTGTGTTTCGTGGTAATGTTGTTTATTTATAAATTTTAATGTTTTCTAGAATATAAAATTATGTTTTTAGTAGGAAAATACACGGTGATTTCGCCAAAGGTAAAAGGCAAAAATCGAATCCACCAGCAGAATTTTTAAAAGAACAGGAAAGATTAAGAAAAAAAAGGGTTAAGACGGCAAGAAAAAAGGTGTCAAAAAATTAATCAAAACGCCAATGAGAAAGATAAAGCTCAAATAAATTTTACGAAAGAAAAAAGCCCAACTTGCGAAACCAAAGATAGATAATGTAAAGTCAATTGTCACAGAAAGATAAAAAAGAATTTGTCGAAAAAGGAAACTTGATCTCTAAAAATTTTTTTATAAAAACTTTTTCAATTTTTTTTCTATTTATTTTGTATAATTTTTTTTCTATTTATTTTATTTTTTATTTTTATTTTATATTTATTTTTATTTTTATATTTATTTTATATTTATCTTATTTTATTTTTCTATTTATTTACTTCTATTTATTATTTATATATCTATTCTTCTATTTATTATTTTTAAGAAATATTATGTTCTTTCATAAAAAAATAAGAAATTTATTTTAACACAAAATTAACAAAAATGTTTCGTATATTTTTTATCAAAATATATAGTGTTACGGCTAAAAAAAGGATATATTATGTGTTTTCAAAAAATTATTATTTTTCATTATTAAATCGTTAATAATTTCGATAACTTATATTATTATACACTCAAAAAAATATCTGGTTAAGCTAACCAGAATTCTGGTTAAATATGCCCTTACTATTTTTTCTGGTTAAAGTAATCAGAATTCTTATTGTTTTAATCAGAATTTCTGGTCAGTTTAACCAGAATTCTGGTTATTCTAACCAGAAAAAATAGTAAGGGCATATTTAACCAAAATTCTGGTTAATTTAACCAGACATTTTTTTGAGTGTAGTTACAAAACAAATCAATTTTATTTTTACCTAATCTTTAATCTTTAAACTATAATCAAAGAATGATTCATTTTAATTTTAAAAATTAGTTTAATTTTTTTTATTTAAAAGTTAAATTTTTTTGCTTTTTCATATCTAATTTTTACTTTCTATTCTTTTATTCCTCACTTGTGAAAATTTCATTGTATTCTTTTACTTTATTGAGGAATAATTTTAGTTACAAGAAGATGGAAAATGCGTGCGACGTCAGAAGGCTGCAAAAGCCTTTCAAATAAATTTGTAGCGTGAATACTTTTACAGGTTCTTGCAATAATGTTAATAAACTTAACTAAAGGAAATCATTTTGAAAAAATTTTCGAAAAAAATTTACTTTTTTCGAAAGTGCCCTCTGCGTGGAGAATAACCCGTATACATATTTCAAATCAACTACGGTTTTTCGAAAAAAAATACTATAAGTACCTTTTTAAAAAGTATGTAAGTAAATGTGGAAACAGAGCTCTGCATTATTTATGCGCTTTTGTCTCTATCCACTTTATTTAATATCACTCCACTTTTCAAGATTCGTGTCACTCCACCCTCGGGAATTGAATAATGAAGGACGTCATGCCGCAATTAATTTAGACTCCTGTCATCTGAATTTTCATTGTCTGTTTTTCCATTAGGCTGAAGTCGCGTTAAGAAAGCATAAGTCTCGTGAGAATTTACGGCATCAATACACAAGGTCTCAAAAGTAACAATTAATAAGTAACGTGATAGGGTATGAATTCACAAATCACTTCTTCCCATTTTTCTATTATTCTCATCCACGAGACTGTTGAAGGCCATTAGACAGCAAGCACGCGATTAAGAGAATTTATTTTTCATTGACTCGTCAGTTTTGAAGGAAACGTGAAATGCGATACAGTTTAATGTCGTCTGAAAATCTACTTTTCTAAAACAGTTACCTTTGCGTTTTTATAGGCAGGTGGAATATTTTCAACTTTGCCTTTCTTTACATTTAAAGTATGGTTTTCAGTCAAAATTATTTCTTTTCTGTTAAATACTATAAAAGTTACTGTTGGTTCATGATTTTTCTAACTGGAGTCATTAGTAGCTGTGTGGAACCATCAGTGTTGAGTTTGCAATTGATCATCGATTATGGGAAGATGAGAAAATGGGATCAAATGGTCATTTTTGATGGGTCAAACAAAAGTGAGTTTTAAGAAAAAATAATGATCATTCGTTAGTATTTTTTGCTTTGGAAATTTTCATATTATGTTTATGCATAAACATAATATGAAAATTTCCAAAGCACTATTAGAAATTTCCATGGCAATTTTCAGAGTTATGACTGAAGCTTTATGCAGTTACCGTTTCTGAAATTTCAGTTACAATTTGGTAAATTTAGGAAAAATTTAGGAAAATCCAGTTACAAGTTACTAAAAATTCAGTTACAGTTTGGTAATTTTACGATATTTGTAACTGAAAATTCTGAAACTTGTAACTTCAAATTCCGAAACTGTAACAGAAAAAATTTTACGTTTAAGTAACTGAGGCTTTATGCAGTTACATATAACTGAAAATTTAGTTACAGTTTGGTAAATTTTAGTTACAATTTCGTAATTTTCAGGAACGATTTCTGAAAAGGATCTTAAATTTAATAAAAATTTCTATTACTTTCGTAACCTAAAAGTTCCGGAAATTTACGAACATTTCTAACAGTGGGTGAAAATCAGAAAGTTGACAATATCATGTAAATATTAATGTTTCTGTAATTTAGATTTATTTTTTATATCGTATATAAAATCAGAAACTAAATTTGAAAACAATACATCATTAAAATTGTAATGATTAATAAATAATAAATGTATCGATCTATAATTTTGTGAAATAATAAAGCACATAAAGGAGCATTTATGTCAATTACGATACAGATTTTCTTTATAAAACAAAATCAATTCGGTCATCTTTAATTATTATATTGTAGATCTTGCTTAATTGAATTGAATTATTATTTATTTAATTATTTATTACTCATTCGATATTAAGTTACAAGTTTTTTTGAGCTTATTCAATAAAATCAAATCGTCAATTTATATTATTTAAGGGTGTATTCTAGTGTGATAGGTACTTGTTTGTATCATTTTTTCGGGTTTTTTTTTTAAGAAAGTTTAATAGTTTTAAAAAGTTTTTTAAAAGTTTTGTAATCCATATTATTATCAAAACTTTTTCTCTACATTAGCATACATTTAAATTAACTAAACAATTTTTTTTCATAAAAATAAAGAAAATGTCGGTACTACAGCCCGTTGAAGTTGAGGCCTCAAAAAAAGCAGCTTGACAGTGAGTACAGTCCAGGCTCTCCAAGGAATCTAAAAGCTAAAATTCGAAAAGATTCTTGAAGTATATATTTGTAGCTATCGTAGGTACCAGATTTAAATAAAAATATTAAAAATTTTCAAAATGACAAACATTTAAAGAAAACTCAAATTTTTTCATTTTTTTCTTCGATTAATGGGCCATAACTTTTTAAACAATTAATATTTAAACGCAATGCTAGTAGGATCGATAGGCACACGTTTTCTAAACGTGTGTGCAAAGCGACGACTTAATTGATTAATTATTTTTTGAGATATCGTGCTCACTGACTTTTTTTGAGGCCTCAACTTCAACGGACTGTAGCGCCACCATTTTCTTTATTTTTATTAAAAAAATTGTTTTGTTAATTTAAATGTATAATTATATAGTGACAAAGTATTCATAATAATATTGCTTTTCTACTTTCTTAAAAAAAATCCGAAAAAATGATACAAAAATGTACCTATCACAGTAGGTAAACAAAATATTTTAGGCAGATAAAGAAAAACAAATGATTGATTAAGTAATGCTAGTTTTTAATAAATTTTAAAGCAATATTTCATTTTGATTACGTTTTTATATTAGAAGAACATTATATAAGCCTTTAAAAAAGATCTAATTGTTCTTTAAACTAAAAAAATATGTTGACATAAAAAATTAGTCTTTAAATTAAAAAAAAATTGAATACACAAGTAGAACGCACTTCTTGACCTCGCTTATCATCATTTTTACTCTTAATGTGATTAATATGAAGGAGACAAGAAAGCTTTTGAAGTGATCGAAAATACTTTTTTTCTTTTAAGCAAAAATTCCAACTTTTTGATAATTCCTCGCCTCGAAAAATTCCAACTTTTTGATTTTCTCCCTTATAGATTGTGCATTTGAATATGCCAGACCGCTAATAGAGTGTCTTGGAAAGAAAGGAATTAAAACTTCTCTGCAAACTGGAGTAGGGTCGAAAATTTTTGAAACTCTCGAAATTCGAAGACATCGAGTGGCTGCAGTTGTTCTTTTAGATGGGCTTAATTTAACCGACAGTGAAAACATTCTTCACGTGGTAAAAACTAAAAATTGCCGACAAATTCGAAATTATGTTTTATATTTTTATAGACTTATAAAATTATATTTTTATAAGCTTATAAAATTATATTTTTATAAGCTTATAAAATTATATTTTTATAAGCTTATAAAATTATATTTTTATAGGCTTCTACAAAATTACTTTATAATTATTACATTTCTTGGTTAATGGTGACCAATAACGAAACGAGCACTGTTATCGATACTGTTCTTCGAGATCTAAAAATTGGCATTGATAGTGACGTTGTTATAGCCTCTTCATTTCTTTCTTCAAAAGAAGAAGCTGATCTCTCTCATCATTTCAAGAATGCGTAAAATTTAGTCTTTCTTTATGCTTTAAATTGATATTAATTTTTTTATTTTTCATCAATTTTTTATCAAGTTTTTACTTTACAGAACGTGTCCTTCTCTTCGGAAATACAAAAGACATAATCAGAACAAAAAGATGATAAAGTCTTTTAAAAATTCAACCGATGATAAGAATTCAGCTAAAACAAATAAAGAATACGTAATTCTTGAAAATAAAACAATGCCTTTCTATCTTGTTCACGCTTACAAGATTCGAATAAGTGAAAATGCAAGTCTGCAAGTCAATCCCCTCGGTGCTTGGGATCCTGAAACTCGATTAATAAAAACGCCTCTTGGTGTTAAGTTGAGAACCAATTTTTACGGTTTCCCTATCAAAGTTGGTGTACATAATGGTACCAAGGATGTTAAAACGGATACAACCAATGATGAAGAAATCAATGACATAGAGCCTCTCTTAGATTTTATTAATATTATTGCAAACTTTTCTAACACTACGTGAGCATTTAATGATTTTCTTTTTCATAAAAGAAAATAACTAGTAACAATTCTAATAGTTTTATTAATAAAGTTTTGTTAACTAGTAACAATTCTAATATTTTTATTAATAAAGTTTTGTTAACTAGTAACAATTCGAATAGTTTTATTAATAAAGTTTTGTTAACTAGTAACAATTCTAATAGTTTTATTAATAAAGTTTTGTTAACTAGTAACAATTCTAATAGTTTTAAACAATTTTATATACGTTACAGGATTGAAGTCACAGCTTATGAGAAAATTGGAACAGTGACGAATAAAGCTTGGAGTGATTTGTTAGGAGAAGTTGTTTCTGGAAATGTAGACATCGGTTTGGGTTACATAACTATAAGTACCGAAAGACAACAAGATATGAGTTTCAGTTACCCACTCGTTAAATCTATGTATATATTTTTGTGTGGATTTCATTCTTCTTAATTTAACGTATTGTCTCTATAATATCTGCTTTTATATCCTGCTTATTACATTCTCACTTTTTGTTTCCAACTGTTTTTCTATAACTAATTTTTTATCCCAATTGATTTTCCATTTTTCTATTATGTATCTATTTGATTACAGGAGGAACGTCTATTATGCGCCTCCTTTTTATGGCACCATGAGAGACATATTTTTGCAACCCTTTAATTATCGTTTGCTTCTCTGTGTCGCTGGCACGTTTATAATAATAGTAGCAGCTATGGAAGCCACAAACTATGTTGTTAAGGCTGTATTGCACAATGAAAATGAAAGAGATGCAGAACTTGGAGAAGCAACACTTTGGTGCTTAAGTATCATGTGCATGCAAGGTGCAATTTTATTTTGAACTTCTTTTTCTTTCTTATATTTATTTATTTTATACATCGATATATAAACCGAACTTCTTTTCTTTCTTATATTTATTTATTTTATACATCGATGAAAACCGAATTTCTTTTCTTTCTTATATTTATTTATTTTATACATCGATATAAACCGAACTTCTTTTCTTTCTTATATTTATTTATTTTATACATCGATGAAAACCGAATTTCTTTTCTTTCTTATATTTATTTATTTTATACATCGATATAAACCGAACTTCTTTTTTTCTTATATTTATTTTATACATTGAAATAAACTAATGTAAAAGTATCTTTAAATAATTTCAGGTTCTCCATGGACACCAAAAAGTCTTTCAGGAAAAGCTGTCCTGTTATGTAGTTTATTTTTTGCTTTGGTTATCTACAATGCTTATTCTGGATTCATAACTTCGATTCTTTCAGTTCAGAATACTGGCATTAAAACGCTTGACGACCTTCTGCAGTACAATTCTTTTAAATTAGGATACAGCATCAACGAGGACGAGTACATACGAGTAAGTAAAAATGAATTACACAAATTCTAAATTAAATATTTTTTCTTAAAAGATTGTATGGTTTGAAAATTTCCGCTTTATAGGGTTCGAATGACTCAAATTTGCGAAAGTTGTATATTAAGGCATTTGATAACCGAGAATCGCGATTGGAAACTGTTGTTGGTCTTAAGAAGGCAATCAAGGGCAACTATGGATTTTTTGTTGGAGCTGCAGATGCACGAAAGATACTTGAAACTTCATTAATTCCAAATCAGTGTAGTTTAAAAGAATTGCAACTTGAGAAAACATTTTCATCAGTGGCTCTTCCGATGGCTCACTCATGTCCATATAAAAAGATCATTAATTTAAGGTGACGTCAAGTATAAAGTTATCAGTACAAAGTAATTAAATTTAAATATTAAAGAATTTATCTAATTTTATTTAAATTAGTTAATATTATTTAAGTAAATGAAAGCTAACAAGAATTTATGATTTTTTTATTTTCTATTTTTTTTAGTTTATGCATTTTTCATTATTAGTTCTTTCATTTTTCATAATTCTATTATGTTTATAGTATTTTTAGAATTCGAGAGCATGGGGTATTAGACAGAATCAAAGAAAAGATGCTACCCGAAATGCCAAAATGTACAGACAGCTCGAATTTTAACAGTGCGAGTCTCGTCGATGTCTATAGTGCTTTTGCAGTTCTCTTAGGTGGAATGGTCATATCTTTAGCCCTTTGTCTCTTGGAAAGAATATGGAACAAAAGAGTAATTGTTCAGGATCAATTTTTTCGAAGTATTCGTGTACATCGAAGGGAAAATTTGCTCACAAGATCCACAGGACAACAAGATGAGCAAACTCCTTTACAAACTGGTTGGTCCTTTCTCATGCCATCGACGAATTTACAAGGAACGAAATCAGTCCAGGAAGTGGTAAATTTAAATTTTCAAAAATCGTGTATGCCACAAGAGAAGACTTCGATTTTGATCCCTTTGCAAAAATCAAAAATTGCTCTTCGGGGACTGTCGTCGAGAAAAAGGAAGAGAACCCAACACAAAGAAATATTAAATTTAAAGGCTGCGCGAGATCAAAGTCAAGTCTTTCCTTTTCAGTTATAAAGATTGCATTTCTACTAGGTATATTTAATTTATTAAACTAGTGTAAAATAGGAATTATAAAAGACAAAAATATATAAATTGTAGATTATTTTCGACGTATACTATTTCCATCTCAATTCTGCTAAAATTTTTACTTGGGTTTCGAAATTTTCTGATGGTGCTTCACGTGTATTGTCCTCCTCGATGCTTTTGCAGTCTCGGAAAAAAGTTGTATCATCCCTACGATTAATGAATTCAGCATGAAAAGCGAAAAGATCCTGAATCCATTTTCAGAAATCATTCACGGTTAGCCTTGATTAAGTTCAACCCGAAAGTGTTTGCACATCCAGTTTCTCTTTTATACGTGTTTCCGGGATGCCCCCCGGTTATTTTAAGCCAAGAAAGAAAATAATCGTACTACGCGTTTTTGAGGAAAAAAGTGTTTTCATTTTCAACAATTAAAAATCTCATTTCTCTCAAAAGCGACGCAAAATATGAATAGCAGTTCATAGTTGAAAATTGCTTCCCTTACTAAAATCTATAAAATTATACCTTTACTAGGGTATTTTAACAAATTTTTCTTTTTTACTTGGGTATTTTAACAAATTTTTCCAAAAAAATTGGGAAAAACGATAAAAATTGACTAAAATAGCATTTAGTTTAACGAATTTTAACATTTTAGTTTTAAAAACGTTTGTTTTTACTTTAGTAGCAATGTGAAGAACATGTTATGGGTGATTGCCAAAAATCATCCATAACTATCATTTTATCTATAATTTTTCACATATTCCCAAACTACAAATTTAAAATAGAAAATTGCTAAATAATATCAAAAATATTTTCTTTAATAATTTGGGCTTATGAAAATCGATTAAAATTAGTTGAAAAAGATAATTATAGAGTGATAAGTTGAATATTTTACAGTTAAAGATGCGAAAAATCACTCCAAAGTCTGAAGTTTTGTGTTAGGTTTTACGATTTTGCTATTTTAAGATAAAACTCGAAGATCGTGATACAAAACTAGTCGAAGTGCGACGTGGATTTGTTAATTTTAGGCTAACAAAGATTTTCATACAGTTGAAAAACGATTTCTCTTCAGTATTTCCAAATAGCAGTCAATAATAATCACTATTTTTGCACAATATATTTTACAAAATGTCATATTTATCGAACTATTAATTCAAAATTTTATTAAACGAGAGGATAGTGTTAAAGACGAGAAGATGTGTTGTCAATATCAAATAAATCGCGAAATCACAAATGTTTTCCATATTTTAAATAATTTTTACCTGTTTTTGGAATATTCTTAAAAGATTTTTCAAATATTTATATTGTCAAGGTCGAATGTCATGCATTGCGAACGTTGCGAACTTAGTGATTTTTAAGGTTGGGGACGTTCGATAATCACCCTTATATGAGATTATTAAGTTTCCCAAGCTTCAAAGTAAAGAAAAATGGGCTTTTATCTCTAAAATTGAAGAAATATAATTTTTAACGATTAAAAATCTTATTTTTTTCGAAAACGACGCAAAATATGAATAGCAGTTTATAGTTCAAACTTGTTCCCCTTCCTGAAATTTATAAAATTATACCCTTACCAGATGTTTATCTTGTATTTTTTCAATTTTTTCAAAAAATTTTTTTCAACGGATTTTTTCAAAAAAATAGAAAAAATCGATAAAATGGACAAAAGTAGCATTTAGTTTAACGAACTCCAACATTTTATTTTTAATATCTTAAATATATTATTAGACATGAAGACTTTTGTAATGGCAAAGAACAAACATGTTTTTCACATTGTTACTGACCTAACAGCAAACGTTTTTAGAATTAAAATGTTGAAATTCGTTAAAGTCAATTCTATTTTAATTGCTTTTATCGAATTTTTCTATTTTTTTTTGTTCTTTTGAAAAATTTTTTAAAATACACAAGCTAAATATCTGATGAGGGTATAAATTTATAGATTTTAGGAAGGAGAACAATTTTGAACTATGAACTGCTATTACTATTTTGGTTCGTTTTCGAGAAAAATGAGATGTTTAATCGTTAAAAACGATATTTCTTCAATTTTAGATAAAAACCAATTTTTCTTTACTTTGAAGCTTAGGAAACTTAATAATATCATATAACATGTTCTTCACATTGCTACTAAAGTAAAAACAAACGTTTTTGAAACCGAAATGTTAAAGTTCGGTAAACTAAATGCTAGTTTAGTCAATTTTTTTCGATTTTTCTTATTTTGTTTGAAAAAATTTGTTAAAATACACAACATAAAAATCTGGTAAGGATATGATTTTATAGATTTTAGGAAGAGAAAAAATTTTGAACCATGAACTGCTATTCATATTTTGCGTCGTTTTCGAGAAAAATAAGATTTTTCATTGATAAAAATGAAAAAATCTTTCTTCTCAAAAACGCGTTGTACGATTTTTTTCTTGGCTTAAAATAACTGAGGGGCATCCTCGAAACACGTACAAAAGAGAAACTAGATTTTCAAGCATTTTTGGGTTGAATTTAATCGAAGCTAGGCGTGCACTTATTTAGTACAGTCAAATTAGGATTTCGGTTAGAACAAATTAGCAGCACGGAAAACTTCGTCTTAAAATGTTTGAACGGATGTCCTTTTGAAGCCCTGAAAAGTTCGAGGCTGAATTCTTGATTAATTTTTTGTTATTAACAAAAACCGTGAAATCGCAACATTTTCTCAATTCGTTTGCTTGGATTGTTACTTTCGATTAAGAGATGGGTAAAAATATTCAACTTTGTTTTAGAGCATAAGACAAGCTTTAAAATGAGTCCTTAGAGAATACCCTGCAACAAATGGTTTACAAGATATGAATTTGTTAATTAACATCGTGCGTTTTTCAGGGAAGACAAAGCGATGATGAATTTTCATTGTTAAAAAAAATCACGATCGGGTTTTTGCTATTGGATTTTAAAATTGGATAGTTCAAAGTATTAAAAAACATTTTTTTTTGGATTTCAGAATCCAAAAATGACAGAGGGATGGGAGAGCACTTTTTTTTTAAACATTCATACTTTGTAAAAAAAATCTGGTGAGTTCAATTTTGTTGAAATCTCTAACAGATTTTTCATCTTTAGGAAACAGTATGTTTAAGATGTCAACAAAAATTTTTACATTGTTTATAACAAATCGTTATAAACGTTATAAATTTTTTTCCATATTAACAGTTGCCAGAAAAATCTGAAAAAATGTGGATTTTAATTATTATTTCTCTAAAGTCCTACGTGCAATATATTCGTTGCAAAAAAATATTATTTAAACAAATTCCATAAACAATTTCATAGAACTACGCCAAATTGTAATAGATTTTTTTAAATTTGGAAATAACGATTTGTTATAAACAATGTGAAAAATTTTGTTGACATCTTAAACATACTTTTTCCTGAAGTTGCACAATCTGTTAGATATTTCAGCAAAATTGAACTCAACAGATTTTTTTTACAAAATATGAATGTTAAAAAAAAGTGCTCTCCCACCCCTCTGTCATTTTTGGATTCTGAAATCCAAAAGAATTTTTTTTTAATACTTTGAACCATCCAATTTAAGAATCCAATAGCAAAAACACGATCGCGATTTTTTTCCAACAATGAAAATTCATCATTGCTTTGTCTTCCCTGAAAAACGTATAATGTTAATTAACAAATTCATATCTCGTAAGCTATTTGTTGTAGGATATTTTATAAGGGCTCATTTTAAAGCTTATTTTATGCTCTAAAAACAAAGTCCTATGCACTTTTTATCTACCCCTTAAATGAAAGTAACAATCCAAGCAAACATTTTGAGAAAATGTTGCGATTTCACGGTTTTTGTTATTAACAAAAACTTGACTAAGAATTCAGCCTCGAACTTTTCAGGGCTTCAAAAGGACGTCCATCCAAACATTTTAAGACAAAGTTCTCCGTGCTGCTAATTTGTTCTAGCAAATAGCCTTTTTGCGGCTAATTTGACTGTACTATGTTATGTAAAAATGAACTTTTGTTCTTTTCGCTTTCTGCAGTTCAATTGGATATTAGAAATAAACCAAGTACCGCAATGGTAAACATTTTTAAAAAATTATGGACTTTTTTATGAACAACGTTTTTAAAAAAATTATAAAAGTGTATCAGTTTTCATTAGTTTACATAAAAATTCAAATACACTGTAAAAAAATACAATACAAAAACTACAATAAAAAATACAATACGATATTGAATACATTATGATAAAAGTATTCAATACCACATATATTTTAAGGAAAGAACATAACTTTATCAGCTTTGACGTCAATGCAACTTCAGCATATAAGAAATTGAAAATTAAATTGTCCTTGAATTTTTTATCACAAACGAGTTTTGCTAAATTGCAGTGCAGACGTAACTATGTTTGATAACAATTCAGTAAACTTGGTTACACTGACTTTTAGTACGAAATAAAATGGCATTAATAAACAAAATTATTTACGGAACTCGCTAATTTAATAGAATGTATTTTTATCATTCACAATCATGAAATCTTGAGTGTTGATATTTGTTGCAAGATTTCATTTCTTTAAAATGTTTCACGTACCTGCATAAAATAGTAGATAAATCAGATGGTTCTTGATCGCCTTCTACACCATTGCACCATCTTTGCCATCGTTCATACAATCGCATTGGACCCATTTCGTCAAGGTACTCATGACATTTATTCTTCAAACTAATTAAAGTTATTTGTTAAATAAAAGATGTGTGGATTATTTTTACGAAAAATGTGAACCCTTCTTTTAAGGCGAAGCTTACTGTTCCTTCCAAAGCCCATCGACTGAAGATGTCACGAGAGTTGCACCCGGTAATCGACCGCATATGAGATGATCTCCATCGAGTTCACGTAAACTATAGCTTAAGTTATTAATGAATTTAATTACTAATTTTATTTTAAATAAGTCAAAACAAAATATATTTAGGTAAATTGTGGTTAAAATATTTGTAGAGTGCTGAAGAGAGAAAAACTTACTGTTCAAATGAATTGTTGCAAATTGCTCTCAAGAGATGAATAGCATCTGTGTCGTTGAGCCAGAGAACTGACATCATTGTTTCATGAACATCAATTAATGTCTGATTTATCTAAAAATGTGTTTATTTAGAATTAATGCGTTTTATTGCATAAAAATACCTATTGGTCAAAAATTTCCAAAAATATTTAAAGAGATTCACCCCTTATTGCACTTCAAATTTTTAAAAAAGGTTTATAAAATCGAGAAAAATAACCATATTGTTAAATATAACAAATTTTAAAAGAGAAATCAAAATGCAATATAGAAAAAAAAGAGTTGAATCTATAAATTTTTATTTGACATTAGTTGTTTGAGATTTTCTTTCGCCTTAGAGAAAATCTTAATTCTTATTCAATCTTCACACTCAGAAAAATATTTGATTGAATCAACCAAATTTGCTCCGTTCAACCATAGAATTTGGTTATTATACGCACAACCAAATGGTTGGTTGAGTCAAACGAAAGTTTTAGTTGATTTTACAAAAACTGAATAATTTGGTATATCCAACCAAAGGTTTGGTTGAATCAACAGAACATTTGGTTGACTCGACAAAAATTTGGTTCTCTTATCCAATATTTTTGTTAAATCAACTAAACGATTTGGTTCAAACAAATTTTTTTTCTGACTGCATCATTGATAGCGTATTTTGTTCTTTAAAATATTATATGCAATTCTTTTTGGATAGATTTTATTAAAAATAAACTTGCTGGATGAATAGATAGTTAGATAAAATATTAGTTAATTAACAATTTGTTTTATGCAAATTTTACTGTGTTCTAGTAATATAAAATTCATCCAAATGGATTTAAAATTGAAGGCAATAGTTTAATCAAGAAAATACACTATCAATGATGAAGATTGAATGAGAATTACGATTTTTTCTAAAGCGAAAGAAAATCTTAAATAACTAATGTTAAATTAACAATTACAGATTTAACTTTTTTCACAATCGCAATTAGATTTCTCTTTTTTAAATTTGTTATATATAATGAAGTGGTTATTTTCCTCGATTTTATAAATTAGGAACAATTTCAAAGACTATTCGAATACGAGGTGAACATTAGGGTGTTCCAAATTTTTTTTTTAATTTTCAGGCTCTCACCCCCCAGATTTGTTTAAATTAAAAAAAAGTAAATACGTATTTTTTTATTTTGAAATCAATTGATATTTCGAGGTTGCTCAAAGTCAATAAAGTTTTATGGGTATTTCCCTTGGGGGAAAAAACGTTTTTGTAAATTTGCGATAGAATCGTTAAAATTAGATGTTTCTTACATTTTCTTGCACGCTTTTCTTGAAAATGAATGGCTCAGTACGAATCAATAATTATTTTTTGCATTTAACCACCATAAACTTCTTTTATAAGGTCCCAAAAAACCTCATAAGTGTAAAAATGAGATATCGTGTATTTTTGTCGTTTAATCTTATTTTTTTCAGTTTTTTTCACAAATTGTATTTAATACGTAAGATGTATTATACAAATGTATTTTTATGTTTTAAAAATTATTTAAATAATTTATTATTGTTTATAACTATCTTTTCCTAGAATAAAGCTAGAAAATTGTGGGTTTTTCTACATTATTAAATTTTTCTTTGACTCTCTAGATATTTTGAGACAATAATTATTGAAAAATTACAAAATTAATTGTTTAAACAATTAATTGTTGTTTTCAACGATCTTCTCTCAGAATAAAGCTAGAAAATTGAGGTTTTCTGTATACATTCTTCAGCTTTTCTTCGACTCTCTAGTTATAATGAGATAAAAATTCATTCCAGCTAACAAAAATAATTGTTTAAACAATTAATTATTGGATATAACGATCTTCTCTCAAAATAAAGTTAGAAAATTGCGCTTTTTTCTACATTTTTCAACTTTGCTTCGACTCTCTATTTAGAATGAGATAAGAATTATTGAAAAGTAACAAAAGTAATTGTTTAAACAATTAATTATTGTTTATAACGATCTTTTCTGAGAATAAAGTTAGAGAATTGCGGTTTTTTCGAAACTCTTCAACTTTTCTTCGACTCTTTAGTTATGAACAATCAAATAATTAAACATTAAAAGAATTGTTAGAATAATAAGTATACTTAATTCAGAAAAAAATAATGAAATGCTTTTTAAATAATGATTCTAGTTTGTGTTTATTTATTTTTAATTTGTTAATAACTAAAAAGTCGAAGAATAGTTCGAAATTTTAGAAAAAACCGCGAGTTCCTGGTGTAATTCTCAAAAAAGTATAATAGACAATGATATACAGTTTGAAAAATCAATGTAGGCAAAACCGCCATTTTCTACGTTCGTTTTGAAAAAAGTTTGTTATAAAGAATAATAAATTGTTTGATTAATTATTTTTGTTAATTTTAATGAATTTTTATCTAAGTATAACTAGAGAGTCGAAGAAAAGTTGAAGAATGTAGACAAAATTGCAATTCTCTAGCTTTATTCTAAGAGAGGATTGTTAGAAACAATAATTAATTGTTTAAACAATTAATTTTCTTACTTTTCAATAATTGTTACCTCATTCTAAGTAGAGTCGAAGAAAAGTTGAAGAATGTAGAAAAACCGCAATTTTTTCTTGTTTTATTTTAAGAGAAGATCGCCATAAACAATACTTATAAACAATAATTAATTGTTTAAACAATTACTTTTGTTAATTTGCAATAATTATTGTCTCATTCTAACTAGAGAGTCGAAGAAAGTGGAAGAATGTAGAAAAACCCGCAATTTTCTAGCTTTATTTTAAGAGAAGATCGTTAGAGTCAAGAATTAATTGTTTAAACAATTACTTTTGTTAACTTTCAATATATATTATCTCCTTATAAGTAGACAGAATAAAAGTTGCCAAATGTAGAAAAAACCAAAATTTTCTAGCTTTATTCTAAGAAAAGATATTAATATATATAGTAATATAATATAATAATAAATTGTTTAAACAATTTTTTAAACATCGAAATATGTTTAAAAAGTAATATCTTACATATTAAAAAAAAATTGTGAAAAAACTGCAAAAAAATACATAAGATAAAACGCTAAAAATACGCGATATCTCATTTCTACACTTATGGGGTTTCTTGGGACCCTATAAAAGTGATTTATGGGGGTTGAATTCAAACAGTAAGGAAAGTCGGGAAGCCGTCAAAATTTTTTCAACTTAAAGTTTATTTATCGTTTATAATAAAATAAATAAACATTATAAACGAATGAGTATATTCGTAAGAAGCGTTCAAGCCTGAAGAATATTTCTACGCAAAAATCAACTCGATTCGATGATTACTTTTTTACTGAAAAATTACGTGTTAATTGTTGCGTTGTAAATTAATTCGTCGCCTCGTCCGCTTCGTTCACTACGCGATATCCCCTCTCCTGCCTACTGGCCAATCGCTCCGTCGGTTCTGCTTTCCGAGCCGTCAATTATTGATTTGCATTCAGCGATTAATTCTCAAGAAAAGCGTGCAAGAAAATGTAAGATACATCTAATATTTACGATTCTATCGCAAATTTACAAAAACGTTTTCTTACCATGGGAAATACGTAAACTTTATGGGCTTTGAGTAACCTTTAAATACCAATTGATTTTAAAATAAAAAAATGCGTGTTTACTTTTTTTGGGATTCGAAAAAATCTAAGGGGGTGTTCACCCCCTAATATCACCGTCCCTTGCATCAATGTTGCAGATATATTTCCTGCAATCATAAAATGATTCCCGAAATCTTTTTGCAATGTTGAGAGATGGTATGAAATGTCCGCCCTTTGAAATAGTAGAAATTAATTTGAATAAATTTTGTTAAAAAGTTGCTCAGAACTTTTCTGTGGCACCTAGCGCTGCACAATTTTTTTTGTGCTCTTATAGATATTTTATAAGAGTATTATTTCACTTCGTAAATATTACAAACACTGATTTGGATTGTTATTAACTGATTAATGTTAATTGAAACTAACACTTCAAAGGGTGGACATTTTTTATACCATCTCTCAACATTGCAGAACCATTTCTGGAAATCATTTCAAGATTGCAGGAAATATATCTGCAACATTGATGCAACGAACGGTGTTGTTAGGGCCCTAGTGAACATCCTTGTAGTTTACAATACTCTGTAATTTTTTGGTATCAAATTAGTAGTATCAAATTATGTCAAATTAGTGGTTAAAATTATGTCAAATACCACTAATTCTGTCAAATTAGTGGTATCAAATTGTTATAGAATCCGAGTGAAAAGGGTTTTTCAACAAAGAGAGATTTAAGAAAAAAAATCGTGAAATCTTATAATTTTATTAGAACATTAAAGAACCTGTTGAGCAATGGCAAGGCACATGCCACATCTTATGCAAGCTGAGGTGAAACTGACATCGACAACACCACATGCATTGGAAAAGGAAGAAGAAGTTGGTTGGTAAGAAATTCTTTGAACGATGTCCTTATCCAAGAAATTACAATTGTAATGGGGGTCTATATAGCCATCTATACTGGTTTCACTTTCGTTGTCTTTCACTGATGAATTTTCAATCTTTGTTTTACGAATATTACATCCTTTTCTTAATGTCTGATATTGTTCAGGTCGAAGTTTCCCAAAACATTCAACTTTCTGGAGGTAGACAGTGATTAGCAAAAATACCGTCAAAGTAATTGAAAAAATTGTTCTTGACGGAAGTGTCATGACTGGAGGAATGAGGGTTATTATTTTTATTTTTTGATGTGAAGTTCGCTTCATATGACAACAATTTTATATGATCACATCAAAATCAAGTAAATTACAGTCTGCGTCATAAGAGGAGAACCCACAAAAGTCAATGAAAACTGCACACTGGGTATAAATCATGGTTATGATCCGATAGAGGGGAATTTACTCTGATGCGCAATATGTTGAAGATGCCACAATTTCTGCAATATCATTTGTGAGAATTCATTTCTTATAAAGAGTTTGATTTACTCGCTTAGAAAAACAAACAAAAAACATGTTCAAACGATGTCACGTTCTGTAAACAGTCTTACAAGAATGTGAAATACTTTAAACATAAAGTATGGAAGGTAAGCTTTAAAACTATCTCTAGAAATATTTAAAACCTGCAGTGGTTGCGAAGTTATTTGATGTAAAAGAGAATAGTGAAATTTTCACTCCTTACTGTGCTTTAAATTCGATATCTGCATGAAAAATAGTCAAAATAACTTCAAAAATAGCTCATTCGAAACAGAATTTTGCAGAGAAAAAAATTATTATGACAAAGATAATTTGTCAGGTTCGGTAAAAAGTTATTTAACAAATGTGGGCGTCCGCATGAAAAGGGCCCTTATGACCGCGGTTCTGGTTTAGGAGATACCCGGTAAGAAGGCTTTCATTAAAAAGTATTGGAAAATTTCCTGCATGCAATGGTAACGCGAAAAATATTGAATTCCTTTAGATCCCCTTTTTGTCCACGCGTTCCGAAGAAATATAAATATAAATATAATAATATAAAAGTAAAAATAATTTAATTCAATTCAAAATTTAACTAAAATTTAGTTAAATAAAAAATTTAAATAAAATTTAGTTAAATTTAAAATTTAAATACAATTTAGTTAAATTAAAATGTATAATTGTAGTTAA
>JBAGKK010400876.1:0-18263 GCA_037177015.1 Euceroptres primus
AAAGCTTATACCAAATATGTAACATTCTAGAATAAATCACTGAAGAGGGCCCATATAAGGAGCCGAAACGTCTGATGTAAATATAAATCTTCTTCATCATTTACGGACCCCAAAGCCACAAAACTAAAAATTAGTATTGCGGAATACTTCGGAATATTTCAAAATATTTTAAAATACCTGGAATATCAAGAATATGAAGAATATCTAGGAATATTTCTTAAGTGTTTAGGAAATAACGAGAATACCCGAGAAATACCTGAAAATATGTCAGGATATTTGGGAATATTTCGGAATGTTTGGGAACATGTCGAAATATTTCAGAATATTTAGGAATGCCTGGAATAACAAGAATCTAGGAATACATGGGAATATTGATGGAATATATACCCTCGGAAATATCTAGTTTTGCTGAAATATTGAAATATCTAATAATAATAATAATAATTTTAATAATTTAAATAATGTTGAAGAAAGGACTTGTATCGACGATTTCATTATTTGTGACCCTAAAGCCAATTTTACCATCAACATCTAGATTCAAATAATAATAATCTTTCTTTATGTTGACACAGAGTTGTGTTTTTATTCTTGCATTCGTTTATTAGTTCTTGGGAACCTAAAATCTCCCCCAAAAACCCAGCATTGAAGATTTTAAGTGCTACAAGACACCCACGACCTTCAGCTGCATTAAGGGGTGCCGAAAATGTTTTGGCTCTTTTTAAGAAACCGTGAAAATTTATGAGGGTTTTTCACTATACCGGAAGTTCTCAAGCTATTGTACAGTAAATACCGATAGCGATGTCTAGTTTTACGACAGTCGTTCCTAAGAAAGAAAGACGAATGAGTTGTTTGGATTTTTTCCAAACATGAAAAAACTTTTGTTTTCCCTTACTGGGCAGAGGTGACTCAACAAAATTTTTTCAAACGTTCGAAGGTCACGCGTTAAGATCATTAAGAAAACCACCCTGAATTTCCAAACACAAACATAGTTTCTGAACATTTCTCTAAATTCAGATTCATTTTGATAAGAATGAAGTATGAAGTCCAAAATAGTACGAAAGATTCAAAAATTCTGCTTTGACTGAGTCCAAGATGAAGTGATTTATTCAATTGTATAAGTAGATGTAGATTTGTAGATATTGCAATGAAAATGGTAAATAAAATGTTTTCCAAAATTAATAACTTTCGGAATACTTTAAAATTATTTGACAGCGTTTTTCATTAAAGTCTTGTAAATTCTCCACTATTATTAATTAGATAAATTGTTTTAAGGTGTTTCCTTTTTGGAAATTTAGCTTTTTTTCGTAACATGAACTTTGAAAAATGTGCATTATTTCGGAAGTTTAAATTTGGCAAGAAAAATTTGAAAAAAAAATTGTGAGATGTGAGAAAAATGTGTAATGTGAGAAATAATCGTAATCGCCCGCCTTGGTGAAACTAAGGTCAGAATAAGCGCATATCCATTGCTCAATACAACAATCATTTATTACCAATCACACCAATTTTATTTAAAATTCAAATTGTACGCTTAAAGGCGTAATCGAGCCCGGATGATTGCTCTCCTTTGAGTCCCATTTACATTTTAAGTGATGTTAGTATGCAATTTCGTGTTCCAGAAAGAAAAATCGAGAACAAGGTGATGAAATATAATTTTTCTATTAATAAATCCAATGACTGCAATTTGCTTAATTTAGAGAAGAAAACTGCCTCAAAATGTAAGTTCTAAATTCTAAGTTCTAAGCATTGCTCCCAGAATGGAATAACGCAAACTTTTTCAATAGAGATTGCAATCGTGCATTGCCCTGAAAGACCAGTCAAAATTCCAACTAGGATTGCAGCGATAAAAGTTGGCCGGCTGTTCACGATTGAGAACATCACCGGTGTACTCGTCAATTCTCGTACTTGAAGAGTTACGAGCGCTGAACAGTTGAACACTGTTGAAAACTTCCTTCGAATTTAGATTGTAAACGCTGGGTAAAGCGGAACTTGGCATCGAGTTAATCCTAGCCTAGCACTTACTCCTAGACTGTTAGAGTAGCTAGAGGCTAAAGTAAGGCTGAAGCGAGAACTGCTAGAAGCTAGAGCTAGACGGTAAACCCCAGTTCTTTTATTGCTCTGAGTTCTGACAATGATACGAAGGTGCGTTTTTGCTGTACGGTCCATTGGCGGACTTAGGCTTAGGGCAGAGACTCGTTTTAATAAAGTCGAGTCACGCTCTATACGGCATGATCTTTAAACTCTTCTCAAACAAACGTGGTGCGGTCCTTGATCGTTGACCCCTCAATCCGTTTGTTACACATCTCGTCCTCTCGTTTGAAGAGAAGCCGAGGACAATAGGATATTGAACGAATGTAAGGTAGTAGGTAAAACGGCGCATTTAAGTAAGACGTGTATGTACTATGGGCCTTTGCACATCTATAGAAACCAGTAAGATAAAAGTCTTCTGCAAATATTGATCCTTTCTCGAGAACTTTTCTGCGGCTTGCCTAACATCCTTCCAAGTCAAAACCCTATGGACACAGGACCCTTGGCGTCAAAAGCCAAAAGGTACCTGTCGAGGGTAGGACATTCTCCCAGGAATGTTTTGTTCAAAAAGCCAAAAATAATTGTTTCGCACCCTTAGTGAAAAGAAACCATAGATCTGTTTTGTACATGAAAAGAAACTTAGTAATTTTTTCCGAAGTTGAACTTAGAAATATTTTCAATTTTTGGAGTTGTGTTTTGACCAGAGTATTATGTTGACAAATTTTCAAAGACCAGTGTACCGTTTTGAAATTTTTTTAAGACTAGTGTGTCGCTTTTTTCAGTTCGTAGAACCACTGAACCGTTTTGTAAATATGTATGTTAGGACCGTAGTCTCGTTTTGTACACGAAAAAACTTAGAACTTTCATTGAGAGAAGTTAGATTAAAGGCGTAAAAAATTTAGTATATCAGATGAATTGTCACAATAGATAATAATATGGCGCATTTTTTAATCTGCACCTATCTTTTTATTTGGCAATTATGAAATTTATGAATTTATAAATTTTTATGAAATTTAAAAACGTAGTCAGCATCCAAAATAGTCCAGGAAACACACGTGTACCTTACACCAAATGCGTGTATAATTCACGTGTATAAAGTGTGAACACAACACGTATTTGGTGTAAATTACACGTGTAAACCACGTGTTCTACACGTATCACGGAGTATTTTCAAGTATTTTCAACCTGAAAGTTCTTGCACTCGATTTTTCTTTACAGAATACTGTTTTCTGATAGTTTTTAAGTATTTTATATTTAAAACGAAAATAAAGTATCTAGCTCTTTTTGAAATAAGTAAAATTCAATTTAAGACATTTTTTTTAGATATTTTAAATTATTGTTTGGGAAGTTTTATTCCACATTAAAGGATTAGTAAAACAGTATTAAATAAAGTATTCAATAAATAAATTAAATAATTAGATAAAAGTATTAAATAAATAATAAATAAATTGGAAACAGTGCGTTTTATGGAGATTTTTGTATATCAGAAAATGGTTTTTTTGCCATTAAGGTTATTAAAGCACTTCCGCACTCGACTTTCGTTTTTTGTTTACTACTTTTGAATAGTTTTTTTCACGTGTCTATTTTTTTATCACTTTACCCCAAATACGTGTTATATGCCCGCTTTATACACGTGAATTATACACGTGCACTACTGGTCAACATTGTACGACATGCGTGTACTTTATATCATATACGTGTATAATTCACGTGTATAAAGTGGACATATAACACGTATTTGATGTAAAGTACACTGTATCACATAATTCACGTGCATAAAGTAGACGTACAACACGTATTTGATGTCATGTACACGTGTAAACCACGTGTAATTTACCCCAAATACGTGTCATATGTCTGCTTCATACATGTGAATTGTACACGTACACTACCGGTCAAAATTGTGCAACCACCTATTTTTTGTGAGGCACATAAGTTCTCCTAATTTTGATAATCTTAAAGATGGAATTTTTTCCTGAAAATATTACTAAAGACAGTAAAATTCTGTATTACATAAACAACAGATGAATTGATTTTGTCATTTTTGTATTTAAGAAAATATTGCAAAAATAATGCATTTTTTATTTTTTATAAAATTTTCAATAACTTACGAAATACTTAACATTTTAAAATTTTCTTGGGCTCATTTTAAAGGTAAAAGGTTAGAAATTCCATAGAATTTTACAGATATATGAGGAAATCTCTCCAATTTTTTTGGGTTAAAAATTCCATAGAATTTTACAGATATATGAGGAAATCTCTCCAATTTTTTTCCTCGATTCTGCTAAAGACTTTGTAAAATTTCAAGAAAAACGTGTACACAAAAAAATTAATTAAAAAAAATATATAAATTAATATTCCCATATATTCCAATAAAGTGTACTAAAATGTAATATATACTGATTCTTAATATTTTTTTATAAATAATTATACATTTTTTAAATTTTACAACTTTTTTGCGCCAAGTTCAGTCTTTGGCAGAATTATACACTTGTTACACACGTGATATAAATGTGATATACTCGTTATATAGACGTTATATACACATGTTATACACATTAAAAGCGTATGCAAATTATTTATTTAATGTAAAAAAATGTCGGTGTAAATAAATAGAGGAGTGGAGGGCGAAAAATTTTCGAGTTAAAATCGACAACGAATTTTAAATAAAGCATTAACACTACACGGAGTTGTTTGATTGTGGATGAATATCCAGTCTCGATATGACTCTGGATGGATATCAGTTGCGTCACAAGATGTATCTGGGACTTTTATACTCAGATTGTTCACAATGCGTATTTAGGTGTAAAATACGTATCATATGTGTAAATCACGTGTAATTAATGTGTGCTTGAGTTATATATTACGAGTAAAGAAACGTGTATTACACGTATATAAAACGGACATATAATACGTGTTTCACACGTGTATTATACATGTATACTCGTGTTTTATGCGTATTTGACACGTGTAAAATATGCTTGGATTTATTTACAGTGCATATTTAGGAGGGTAATACGTGTATTCAGATGTAAAACACATGTAAATCACATGTAAATAACGTGTCCATAAGGTGGTGTATATTACGTGAAAAAATCTGCATTAACACTGTATAAAGTGGTCCTATAACATGTGTTTCTCACATTTATAATACACGTATGCTCGTGTAAGCACCTATACGCATAAACGTGTTTTACACCGCGATTATACCAATTATGTTCCTTCATACACGTGTTTACACCGTGTTTATACCATTTTTGTTCCCCTATACATGTGCTTACACTGATATTAAACCAATTATGTTCCTTTATACACGTGTTTTACACTGTGTTTATACCATTTTTGTTCCCCTATACACGTGTTTACACTGAGATTAAACCAATTATGTTCCTTTATACACGTGTTTTTCACCGTGTTTTATACCATTTGTGTTCCCTTATACATGTGTTTTACACCATGTTTATTCAATTTGTGTTCCCACGTACACGTGCCTCCTTATACATTTGTAAACACGTATAGATGTACACGTGTTTCACACCGTGTTTACACCATTTGTGTTCCCTTAAATCGAGTATAAAAATCTTTTTAATTTCGTCTTATATTGCAGAAATGAACAAAGCAAAATGAATTTATTCAGTTTTGGTAAAGAATTCTCTTGATGGGGTTTTCTCTAAGGCAAGCAATTATATCACACTTGAATGTTTAAATATGGTATTGGATGTTTAAATCAAATCCTTTAGAAGTTTTTTAAATTAAAAAACTGCATTGTTATTAATTTCATAAAATATAAAATATTTTAAGGAATGATTTGATTATTTAAATATGCTAAATTTATTTTTAAATTGTGACATAATTGCTCGTAATTTTGACACCTAATGTAAATTTTCTATGATCTCTGAGAGTTGATAATTCAGTCGACCCTCATAGTCAACGAGTTTATCGGTTGACCTCGGCAGGTGTGACAAACCAACTTGGAAAACATCCCTAGTTCGAGGAAAGTCACATATGTAGGTAGACACCTACGTATAGGGTGCGCATCGAGACAATGTTTGCTCAGCCGAGCATTTCGGGGATGATTCACGCTTGGGGAGTCTAATGGCTCGATAATCGCGCCTCACAAATTTATCGACGTTACACCAACGAGATTCCCCCATTTATACGACGATTCGTTTTGAGGAGATTGCATTAAATCTTCCGTTCGATAATCCCAGTAGTACTTGAAATCTGATTAAGGGGAGAGACTTTTTGCTGACTTTGTCAAAATCTATTTGTTGGCTTGCACGAGGAAACATCATCTTGGAAATATTTCATCTCTGGACATGTATTAATGGCTGAGCAGAGTGAATAATTGTGATTTTGACTTTGACCTTTCAAGATCACATTCTAGTATCGATCTCTGAAAAAGAATTAACCGCTGCATTCTGAGTTGGGTCATTTTACCCCATTGAAACGTAGATAGATTATTATTATTCTCAGGATCCATCGAAACGAGACACACCTCGATGTTCTCTCGTCAGACGGATCATATCTTTTCGTTCTTCCTCTTGATTTTTTTGCTGAAGATGAATCGGGAACACCTATATCAATTCATACCCACGGCACCTCCGAATAAGCAGACGCTGATTTTTCGAGATGAGTTCCAAAGAGATCGCTGGATCCATTAGCTATTAGCTAATCTGTCTGTCCATCGAGCCATCGTCCAAACGAACAATGGTACTAAAGAACGAGAAATCGATTTTTCACGCCTTTCTTTCTTTCGCTTGGCCTTGCCGTTTTTTCTCTGATGCATTAGGCACTTTGCCATCCGTTCGCGTTTCTTTCAATTTCATTCGCTAACCGTGGTTTGATGGAGGTGCTCAATGCTCATCGTTCGAAAATTCTCATCGTCTATAAACGATCAACAGCGACCGAATTCTTGGATCGTTTAGTCCATTATTATATTTCCCTCTATGCGAAACTCACCCCAGATCAAACCTTCGCAGAATTTTATTTGAAACAGTTGCTCCGGGAGATTCTATCAGCGATATATGCCATTCGAAGGGTTAGTGCCGGATCTAAACTTTATGGGAGCTTAGGTCATTGTTACCAGTTTCTGGGGGGATCCCCCTTACGCCTATGATTTATGCGTCTGGATAAAATAGTCCCAACAATCTGAGCCCCTCGGAACACAAGTAAAGCATTGTATTCTTTTATGGGTGTTGCATGTTTTCGATATTTTTCAGATGACTGCTATTTGTTTAGTCTAATTTTTAATTCCAATTTATAGTACCAGGATTTCTTTTCAGAAACCTAAGTTTTAGGAATTATAAATAATCATTCTTTTTTTAGAAGTAGAGAAATACCACAGGATAAATTAATGATTTATTAATGATTTATAAAAAACACCTTTTTCAGAATCACCGTTAATCTGCTACATGCAACTTTCTATACTCAAGGAAAATAAATTATTTGACCTTAATATTTCTTTATGGGGAATCTTGAAATTAATTTGATACTTTATAAAACGTAGGTGTTTTTAAATGCCGGAATAGGTGTTACCAAGATAAGCGAAAATGAGTCTAATTTATCGGTATAACGGTGACGGTCTTCTAGATAAGCCCTGAACGGAAATTCGGCGTGCGAGAGCGTAACAGACGAGTTTCAAAATCGCGTTTCCTCATTCCGAATGGCGATGGGAGACTCGAGAGAGGCACAACGCGACAATATATCCTTATTATGCTACGGTATAATTCGGTTTGGATATGGATAAACATAAACACATCGTGGCCCGGGAATGGCTCTTTAAAGAGTTTAAAGGATCTTTCACAAATCTTGAAAGTCCACTCGAGGTATTTCCCATGAATCGAAGACGCCTACCTTGTAAATACGCGCGCGGGCCACGTAATCCCGCGTTATATGCGTCGAGGCAGAAAACATAATGGCGGACCCCATAGGTACCTCGTATTATGTCCGAAGAAGGTATACCCATAGCACGCACATCCACCCTCCCTTGGTCATCAGTGTGTGTATTTTGTGTGTGTATATTTCCCGTGTGTGTAGGAAGAGTGAACACAATAGCAAATGGTATTCTATTATTCCAGTTGGACCTTCGTCTACGAGGTCTCGAGGCCCGTGGAATGCAAGCACAAAATCATTCTCCGATATCTCACCGTGCGTTCCCCATCCACAACCACCGTGACCCGAGCCTAACCTGACCATCGACAGTCATCCCCCTCATATGGCTCGTCCCTAGCCTGACACGGTCATTCGTCACGTACTGGTCTAATAATCCTCTTTACTCGAACATTTCCCAAGTACAACATTAATTATGGGTAGAGCTTGCACTGCGGATCCCCTTGGCCACCCAGACGGCTGCAAAGTCCCCAAGCTGTCTTCAAGAGGTCGTACTTTATGGCTTTTGCAAATCTTGCCACTTGATCATGATCATATTTTGCGAAGAGATTTTGGCTTCTTTAGAGTATTGCGTAAATCTTACGTTTTACGCAATACTCTTCTTTATTCTTTAAAGAGGTGCATGGTGCATATGGTACACACTGGGAGGAAATGCATTTTTTTTATTTAAAAAAGTCTACAGCCTTCAATTTTGCTCCGATTTGCAGTTATTTAAAAAAAATTAAAGTGCACTAAATTTTAAAGAGTACCCTGGTCAGAGAGTTGGGCATATTCGTCTGTTTATTTATTATATGCTTACTCAAAATATGAGAAAATCGAAATTTTTCACAATTTTTGCAACAACGGCTGCAAAGATGCCAAATTCACACTTTTTGGAAAAACTGGCACATGAAATAAATCAGAGCTTTTCCTAAAATTAAAAATTGCCACTTTTCTTTACTCCGGATGTTTGATAAGAGTCTCCTTGTTACAAAAAAATGTTCACCGGACCGCTGGATCAGTTAAAAATATCAGTTAACTTAGAAAAAAGCAAAAACGGTTACAAAAATGCAAAATTCCTACTTTTGGAGAAAGTGTCCCATGAAATAAATCAGGGCTGTCCCAATAATTAAAAATTTCCTCTTTTTTAAGGGAGATGTTTTCTCAGAGTCTCCTTGTTATAAAAAAACGTTTACTGGACCGCAGGATTAATTAAAAATATAAGTAAACCTAAAAAAAGCAACACCGGTTGCAAAAATGCCAAATTTCCACTTTTTAGAAAAACTGACTGACGAAATAAATCAGGGCTTTCTCGATAATTAAAAATTCCCACTTTTCTTTGCTCCAGATGTTTGATAAGAGTCTCCTTGTTACAAAAAAAACGTTTACCGGACCGTTGGATCAGTTAAAAATGTCAGTTAACTTAGAAAAAAGCAACAACGGTTGCAAAAATGTAAAATTCCCACTTTTTGGAAAAAGTGGCCCATGAAATAAATCAGGGCTTTCCCAATAATTAAAAATTTTCCTTGTTCTTTGCGGGAGATGTTTGCTCAGAGCCTCCTTGTTACAAAAAGCGTTTACTGGACCGCAAGGATCAATTAAAAATATCAGTAAACTTAGAGCTCACGGCTGGTGGGAAGGGATATATCCCCTTCCACCAGCCATGCGCTCGTTTGTTCCGTTTTTACTCAGAGAATTAGTTTGTTGCATTTTTACTCTGAAGAATTTTTGTTCCGTTTTTATTTGGAATATTTGTTTGTTCCCTTTTTACTCCGAAAAATTTATGTTCCTTTTTTACTGACGAACTTTTTTTGTCCCGTTTTTACTTTCAACGGCTTAATTAATCTATCCATAGGTGATTTTATTTAATTTACAAGCATTTGCACAATTGTATTTTTAAAGACTTACAAAGTCGGATAGTTGCTACCTTCTCTTTTTTTTCGAGGCATTCTTACGTACCTGAAACAGAAAAAAAATGTCCTTTAGCATCAGAGTAAAATAAGTAACTTATTGTAAGCAAATAAAGAATAAATGAAAATAATGTCTAAATCTCTCCTTCAGTTGCCACGAAAATGACAGCTATTTGATCCCCAAGCAAATAAAAGATAGTCTTTACCTTACCTTCCTTACAAACGAGCTGGGACTCGTTTGTAAGGGACACTTTCGTGAGGCTCGTTTGCTGGAAGGAGGGTGTTTAACGCGGGGACAACGGGGTCATTTGTAACTCACAGTCGGACGAACGATGACACGCGAGAGTGGAAAATGATAGGTTCGCTTTCACCGAATAGGAAATGGTGCAAGAAACTCCGAGTGCGTATCATCATTCTTGGGACTCAGAAAAAGTAGGGAATCAGAGTCGATCCTTGCGTTCTTCTCCCGCTTATAGAGATTTACAACGTCCCAGAGGGCACGACTGAAAAATGCATTACGACGTTTCGAGGTCGTCATTAAAAACGCCTTACTGCGTCTTTTTTACCAAAGAGGCCGCGGTACACAAATCCTCGGATCGACATTTCGAATTACTTTCTTGCACAACGAGCAACACGAAATGCTAATATTTGCCCACATTCTATCATTTATCATAGAGGCTAATAAATCTCGGGGAATTTATTATCAATTATGTGTTAATCTTTGCCGCCGAAGAGAGAAGCAAGATGCGAGCGCAGCAACTGCTCCCAGGTATCATACGGGTCCCTAATCCTCTAGGCTTGTCACAATTAATCCCTTATACGAACTCGATGATCATATTCACAAGGCCATCATTGCAACAAATGGCTAAAATATTCAAAGATTCAAACCTGGTTTCTTGTGGAATTCGAAACGCTCGTTTTGCAGGTCGTCAAAGGTGTACGTGTGCCTGTACTTAGATGCCCGTAGGTAGGATATTATTCTGCACGCGTGACAGGTGCATGTCACGCATGCTTTCTACGACTTGTTTTCTTACACAAGATGTTGCATTCATGCAATGTTACTTCTATGGATTTCACCTGCAGCTGTAAATAGCCAAGAGAGGAAGAGATGGGCCGTGTTGGCTGCCTGTGTGCTTTGCTGGCGGAATGAGGTAACGGTTTCGCTAATAAATATCATGATTGCATACTAAAGTGGGACGAACGCGATCCATGCCTCGAAATATAATTAAAACCCGCGCAGGTATGTCTAAATCGAAGTAACAGAATCGCTCATGAGAGAGCGACATGATTCATGGTCAGTAATTAAAAGTTTCGCCCGACCGCGGAATAACGCTATGTCGAACGGAAGTTGCTCTTGACTTCTGATGACTTTGTATCTGCTATATACACTTAACTATTTATGAGAATTCCAAGTTGGTAGTAAAATCTTTCAGGGTTGTAAAAAAATGATTAAGGAGTAGTTAAAATTGGCTATCGATGTGATTTTACAGGCACACATAGTCTCTAAATTGCAATTCAGTGGAACTTAATTTAATCAAAGATTAAGAGGTGATATTAGTTTCTAAATTCACACGAAACTGAATCTGAGGGATTTCACATCTGATGAACACACCCGGAATTTTCTCTTTAATGATTATTATTCTCACACTAGGTCTCAGTGATGGATAGAGTTCTAAAATTATCGAGAATTTGAAATCGGGTAATATTAACGCGAATATTACCATGAATATTACCGCGAATTTGACCAAAATTGAGAACTTAATGAGAATTTTAATTTTTTTAAATGTTTTTTATTTCTTAATCAAAGAAACATTTATAACAGATAAAGTATGTTGAAATCGATAAATCTCTTCTCTCTGGTATAATTTCATTATTCTTTAATATAGAATAATAAAATTTTAGTCATAAATCACTTCTTTAAGGGTGCGTGATACATATTGTCGTCACAAATTACCGACCGATTTTTTATTTACATTCAGCGGGTTTATTAAGAGTGAAATGCAAATATAATGCTGAACTTTTGGGAAATAATAAAGAATATATTTAGGCATCGATGTCTGGTGCGTTTCAGTTTTTATTTCGAAAAAAAAGAATTTTTAAAAATCATTTTTTTTCAAAACAAAAATAGAAACGCAACAGACATCGATTCCTTGATACATTCCTTATTATTTCGTTAAATTTCAGTATTATATTTGCATTTCTCTCTTAATAAACCCGCTGAATATAAATAAAAAATCAATCGGTAATTCGTAACATCATTATGTTTCACATACCCTTAATTGATATGTATGTGTTATGGTACTCTTATACACCTTATGCATAAAATATGTATTTATAGGATATTTAGACAAAATTTATAAATCTCTGTTCTCTGATGTTAATTTCTTTGCAATTTAATTACAACGTAAGTCAATTTTAATGAAAAAGATTTTTTCATTTTATAAATTATATAACCTATAGAATAAAAAAAAATTAAACATATAAAAAGCTATAAAGCTAAAAAAACATTAATTTCCAATTAATTAAAATAATTTTTAATGAAAAATAATACCTATCGGAAAATTTGAGAACAATTTCTTTTTATAGGTTATTCATAATAAATTAAATAATATTTCGGAAGACAAAAAAATAGAACAGAAAATAATGTTAAAAATATCAATTTAAAATGGTAAAGAATTTATACACATGTTTTATTATTTCTACTTAGTATTTGCAATAACAAAGAACAATAATTTCATAACAATAAATATAATTTATAGTTTTTTTGATTTAAAAATCGTAAAAATGAAAATTGCCGAAAATCAATGAAGGGAAGATTGATCCCGAGGGATCGAGGCCACTCGTAGTATTCGTGTACGGGCTATATATTCTTAAAGAATATTTCGGAATATTTGAGAATGTATCGGAAGATTTGAAAATATCTGTGAATGCAAGGAATGTTTGGAATATATGTGAACATGAGAAAATATGTGAGAATATAAAGGAATATGTGGGAATATTTCGGAATTCTTGAGAATACTGGAAACAACTTTAGAATATTTCGGAATTTTTAGGAATATTTCAGAATATTTGAAAATAATTCGTAAGTGTTCGAGAAATAACGAAAAACCGAAATACCCGAAAAAAACCTGTCAGAATATCTGAGAATATTTCATGAGTGTTCAAAGAATAACAAGAATACTCGAGAAATATTTTAGAATATTTGGGAATATTTTAGAATATTTAGGAATGCGTCAGAATATTTGGAAATATTTTGAAATACTTTGGAATATATCAGAAGATTTGGGAATATTTCAAAAAAATTCAAAATATGTCAGAATATTTGGGAATATTTCGAAATATTTCGGAATATGCTGGAGTTTGTTATAATGTTTGGGAATATGTAGGAATATTTCGTGAGTGCTCGGGGAATAACGAAAATACCCGAGAAATACCATAAAATATGTCAGAATATTTTATGAATATTTAGAAATATGTCAAAATATTTGGGAATGTTACGGAATACTTTGGAATATTTAAGAATATGTCGGAATATTGGTAAATATCTGGATTATCAAGAATATCGGGAATATCTGAGGATATTTCTTGATTGTCTTAGGAATATCGAGAATATCCGAGAAATTCCTTGAAATATGTCAGAATATTTGGGAATATTTCGGAATATTTAGAAATGTGTCAGAATATTTGGGAATATTTCGGAGTACTTTGGAATATTTCTGAATATTTAGAAATATTTCGGAATAATTCGAAATATGTCAGAATATTTCGGAATATTTCGGAATACTTTTGAATATGTTCTAATATTTGAGAATATCTAGGAATATTTCGTGTGTGTTCGGAGAATAACAACAATACCTGAGAAATACTTTAAATTATGTCAGAATATTTGAGAATATTTTGGAATACTTCAGAATATTTTGGAATACTTCGAAATATTTAGGAATATTTCAGAATACTTTGAAATATGTCAGAATATTTTGAAATATTTGTAATATCAAAAATATTAAGAATATCTAGGAATATTTATTGAGTATTCGGGGAATAACGAGAATACCCGAGAAATATCCGTCATAATATATAGGAATATTTCATGAATAAATAACGTGAACACTCGAGAAATACCTTAAATTATGTTAGAATATTTCGGAATACTTCAAAATATTTAGAAATATGTCAGAATATTTAGGAATATCTGTAATTTCAAAAATTTTAAGAATATCTAGGAATATTACTTGAGAGTGTCAGAATGCCCGAGAAAAATACCTTAAATTATGTCAAAATATTTGGGAATATTTCGGAATACTTCAGAATATTGATGAATATTTCAAAATATTTGGGAATACTTCGAAATACTTAGAAATATTTAGGAATATTTGGGAATATTTCAGAATACTCAATACTTTGGAATATGGCAGAATATTTGGGAATATCTGTAATTTCAAAAATATTAAGAATATCTAGGAATATTTCTTGAGTGTGTGAGAATAACCGAGAAATACCTTTAATTGTGTCAGAATATTTGAAAATATTTATGAATACTTTGGAATATGACAGAATATTTGGGAATATCTGTAATATCAAAAATATTAAGAATATTTATGTAGGAACATTTCTTAAATGTTCGGGGAATAACGAGAATACCCGAGAAATACCTGTCATAATATCTGGGAATATTTCATTTACACATTTCATGTGTTCAGACAATTTAGGAATATCTGGAATATACCGAATATCTGGGAATACATAGGAATATTGACGGAATATAATGGAAATATTTCGCGATTGGACGAGGAATATCGGTGTGGTCAATCCCTCGATTGTTCCGGTAATATTGCCGTTTATATTACCATAACCAAGGTAATATTCCCTGTTTAGAACTCTAGTGATCCATTAACGTAATCAATATTCTTGCAAGATTCTTGACTTTTTCTTGGTTTGGCGTTTCGAGCATAGAATTCATCCAAGATGAATCAAAATGTTGTGATAACAGTTGAAAACTATAGACATTATGTCAAGTGCATATAGTAGTTTTATGTCAATTGTTTGTACCGTTCTGATCCATGTCGAATCGAAAAATGATACTTTGGAACCAGTATGTTCGTATTCTGACGAATGTTGCATCGAACGCCGCAGATGATATCGAATCATCGATAAGTCAAGCACACGATGCTTTTCACATGTGCTCGACTTAAAAGGCTGTCGGAACGCAGTCATTGTATCAAACGTGACACCATCGATTGCGATGATTTGGTGCGGAAAAGCCGTGAGCCTTCCGTGTTTGCGACTCTGCGAAGAATATAGTTTCCTGAGCTTAATGCACGACGATGTAAGCGATCCTTGGGCCCTATACACTCACAGGCTCGTGCAACGAATCCGCACGTTGGTTACATATGTATATGCATGCTGAGTTCGGAACTCAGCCTTAATTAGCTTAGTCCGGTTTAAGGTTTATTCCGTGCCTTTGCCTTTGTCTCTCATGCAGATCCGAACGCTTTCTCCGCCAGCGCGATATCGATAATGCCGCGATTTATTGGTCGGGGCTTAGAACCGCTGTCCCAGATTCTTCCGCTGGCCTTAGCCGCTACTATGAATTACATCCGAGAGCGTTAATAGCCAAGAGGCGTGGGCGAGACTCCATTTTTGAGCTCATTCGGCCGAACGAGTCGATCTATTGATCCATCGACTTCCTGAGCTCTCTACTCTATCCAATTAGAATATTCGCACGATCGGCAATCCTCAAATTTATGGTTTAAAGATAAAACTTGAGACAAGTAGTTTTAAAATTTGCGGCGAAATTTGCACTCTTTTCAACACTGAGAAAACGATTTGCCTGATGGTTGATACGAACAAAAAACTTTGTTTGAAGCGAATGCTTGATTTAAAGAAACGAATTCATAGCAAGTGTTGTATTAAATCATTACTTATGATAAATACGGTGCGTTTGAATTAATTTCAACGAGGGGTCGGCCCCTCTCAGTTTTTGTGTACATTCTCAAAGAATATTTCAAAATATTTGAGAATATATCGGAATATTTGAGAATCTATCGGAATATTTGAGAAAATCTGTAATTGCAAGGAATGCTTAGAATATACGTGAACTTGAGAAAATATGCGGGAATATGAAGGAATCTGTGGGAATATGAGGGAATATTTGGGAATATTTCGGAATACTTCAGAATATTGAGGGATACTTTAAAATACTTGGGAATACTTAGGAATATTTAGGAATATGTCAGAATATTTAAGAATATTTCTTAATACTTCGGTATATTTAGAAATATGTCAGAATATCAAGAATATTAAGAATATAGAGAAATATTTCGTGAGTCTTCAGGGAATAACAAAAATATCCGAGAAAAATCTTAAAATGTCAGAATATTTGGGAATACTTCGGAATATATCAGAATATTTGGTAATATCTGGAATTTTATTCCAGGAAAAGTTACGAACACGTCAATGTAAAAATAAGTTTTCATCATTACCATCCGATCTGGAAGAAATTTGAATATCTGGAATATTTCAGAATATTTGGTAATATCTGGAATATTTGAGAATATCTAGAATATCAAGTATATTTAATAAATGTTCGGGGAATAACGAGAATACCCGTGAAATACCTTAACATATGTCAGAATATTTGGGAATACTTGGAAATATTTAGGAATACTTCAGAATGTTTAGGAAAATTTGGAATATCAAAAATATTAAGAATATCTAGAAATACTTCGTGTGCGTTAAGAGAATAACGAGAAAACCCGAGAAATACCTTAAAATATATCAGAATATTTGGGAATACTTCGAAATATTTCAGAATATTTGGTAATATCTGGAATATTTCAGAGCACTTGGTAATGTCTGGAATATATAAGAATATCTGAAATAACAAGAATATCAAGGAATATTTAGTAAGTGTTCGAAGAATAACGATAATACCCGAGAAATACCTTAAAAATATGTCAGAATATTTAGGAATACTTCGGAATATTTCAGAATATTTGGTAATGTTTAGAATATTTCAGAATATTTGATTATATCTGGAATATTTGAGAATATCTTGAATATCTATGAATATTTAGTGAGTGTTCGGGGAATAACGAGAATACCCAAGAAATACCTTAAAATATGTCAGAATATTTAGGACTACTTCGGAATATTTCAGAATATTTGGTAATATCTGGAATATTTCAGAATATTTGGAATATTTAAGAACATATGAAATATCAAGAATATCTATGAATATTTAGTTGTTGTTCGGGAATACGAGAATACCCGAGAAATACGTTAAAATATGTCAGAATATTTGGGAATACTTCGAAATATTTAGGAATACTTCAGAATATTTGGAAAAATCTGGAATATCAAGAATATCTAGGAATATTTCGTGAGTGTTCGGGGAATACGAGAATGCCCAAGAAATGCCTTAAAATATGTCAGAATATTTGGGAATGTTTCGGAATTCTTCAGAATATTTGGGAATATGTCGGAATATTTCAGAATATTTAGGAATATCTGGCACTCCGCGAATTTCAACTAGATATATGGAAAAAAAAATTTGAAAAAATAACAGAATCATCTGCCAAAATAGGGATAGCAGATTTTTTCTGTTATATTTACAGAAATTTCTGTTGAACTTATAAATAATTAGTAAATTTAACAGATATTTTTGTAGTATTAACAGAAATGTCTGTTAGTTTAACGGAATTCTAATTTACAGAAAAAATCTACTGTCCCTATTTCAACAAATGACTTTTGTTAATTCAACAAATTTTTTTTCTTCGTGTAAAAGTTGTTTGCACTTGGGATTTTCTTCTTGATTATGTTTCTGTAGCACCGAATGAACATTTTCACAACAAAAATAAAAAAATGTCCTTTTTGAAAAAGTGTGCCTGATCGATTTTTATCAACATTCTTCTGCAGTAAATAAGAATTATTATGCATGAAAAACTGCGTAAAAAAGTCTTTTGGTAAAAATTCCTAAAATGATTAATTTGTGAATTAATTATTAAGTAGGTATTATTAATTATTATTATTAGTATTATTATTATTTATTATTTATTGGTATTATTTATTATTAATACTTATGTATTAAGTATTAATTTTATGGTGTTTTAGTGCTAATACCTCCATAAAATGCAAATTAATCATTTACGAAATTTTTCCAAAAGACTTTTTTACGCAGTTTTTTATGCATAATAATTCTTATTTACTGCAAAAGAATGTTGAAAAAAATCGAGCAGACCCACTTTTTCAACAGGACATTTTCCTATTTTATTTTTCGTGTTAAAATTTGTATTCGGTACTGCAGAAACATAATCAAGAAGAAAATGCCAAGTTTACGTTCATAAAAACATACTTTTTATTTAATTAAGAAATTCTTTAACTACACTCGTCTCTGAATCGAGAACCGGGCTCGGGGGTAGACGGTTCTCGATTCAAAGCTTTCGAGCGAGCAGTCTT
>JBAGKK010400982.1:0-31272 GCA_037177015.1 Euceroptres primus
AAAATTTTCAAAATGCTGTGATTTTTTGAATTTTTATTCAAAATGGCTGGCTAACGAACTTGACCTTCATGTTAGGACACTAACAAAGGCCAATCCAATCTGTCAATTCTTTCGAAAGTTATCGTGCTAACAAAAAAAAAATCTACAGACAGACACGTTCACAAAAACCACTTTTTTGGGTTCAGAGGGTTTCAAAACGTGGACATTTGACAAAAACGGGGGGGGGTCAAATTTTACACAAATCTAATACCTTCTCATATGATGATGAGAATTTAAAAAGATACTGAGAATATCCATGATTGTTGCAATGAAATATTTATTTCAATTAAAGAAATATTTGGTTTACTTAAATAGACTGATATCTAAATAAACAAAATATTTCTCTGACCGAAATAAATATTTCATTTCTATATTCGTGTTAATTCTTAGTGTGAAAGAAATATCTTTTCTTACTTATTTATCTTTATTAAATTTTTTTTTGCTTTGAATTAATATTTATTTTTAGCAAACAAACATCACCAAAAAAAATGATTTCTTTGAATCAAGGATTCAGTTTTTTGCCTTTAAGAAATATTTATTTATCTTTTTTTTCTTTCTAAATTTTTTTTTCTTTAAATTAATATTTATTTGTATCAAACAAATATCACCAAAGAAATGATTTCTTTGAATCAAGTTTTCAGTTTTTTGCCTTTAAGAAATATTTATTTATTTTTATTAATTCTTTTTTTGCTAGAAAAGAGATAAATCAAATAAACGCATTTATTTAGCTACAGCATATTTTTTTCTCAGTGGGACCTATTTCAAATCTTTCGTAGACAAAATATAATACGTTGTTTTTTACAAGAGAAAATATTTTTACGATTTGAGAAAAAAAATGTTGCCATGAAATTATAAATATTTGAAAATTTGAATATCAATTTCATACAGATGCGATTAATTTTGCTGTGTGGTGAAAATATCCCTGATTTCAATTTATCTAAATTCTATCTAAACACAATTCAGTATACTAAAGAAATATTTATTTGGGAACGCCAACAAGATTCAATGAAGCTAAGCTCTTCACATCAAAGAAATCATTTCGTTAAATCAATGCCTTCAAATTTGCTTTAAATTAATATTTACTTGTTGCAAACAAATATCACCAAAAAATTATCTCTTTGAATCAAGGCTTCAGTTTTTTGCCTTTAGGAAATATTTATTTATTTTTGTTAAATTTCTTTTTGCTAAAAAAGGGATGAATCAAATATACGCATTTATTTGGCTACAGCAAATTTTTTTCTCAGTGGAACCTATTTCAAATCTTTCGTAGACAAAATATAATATGTTGTTTTGTACAAGAGAAAATATTTTTCCGATTTGAGAAAAAAAAATGTTGCCATGAAATTATGAATGTTTGAAAATTTGAATATCAATATGGTTAATTTTGCTGTATGATGAGAATCTCTTTAATTTCAATTTATATAAATTCAAAAAATATTTATATTTTTTATAGACGTATGTACATGTAACTAAAAAAACATTTTTACTTGGGTAGAAGAGGCAATCAATAATTAATAAGAATAATTAATATACAGATAAACTTCAAGCATCTGATTAACTTGTTTTTTAATTTAAAAAATAATTCTGTTTTACACTGAAAGGAACAATTGGATTACATCGACTGAGTTCTGTTTTCAGGAAAGCTTCAATTTACTTTTTACGTGCCACGTTTTTACAAAGTTTCATGGGACCGATGGGAGAGATGAGGAAGAAGCGAATGGAATTCAGGAAGGAAGGGAGGAGAAAAACAGTGATTGTCAGATTGCCAATTAGTCCTTTTATCAGTAACCCTTGAAAGTGCAATTGCATTTGAATAGATTGAACCAAGAATCATTTTAAACTTTCCAATCCTTCATTATGCATAAAGAAAATAATTTACTGTAAAAAATGACCGCTATTAAAGAAATAAATTAAAAATAATCAAAATCAGAATCATAAATTCAATCAATGGCGATAAAACTTAATCAAAATCTATGTTTAAGAAACAAATCCGACTTCTATTTATTTATTTGTTGATAAATTTATTAAAGTAAAGACGAATGCCATAATCTAAAATTAAATGATCAATTTTGCCATTTTCATAAAATTTTTTACTTCAGGGAAAAGCTTGACTTTTACATTGGCTCGATTCGGATAGTATAATAGATTTAGGGATTAGCTCGATTACTTTTTTCCAGTGTGTATCTTCTCCCAGGGCGAAAACAAATCGTGGAAACGTCGTCAGAATGAGATCGAGTGCTGTATATCTATGAGCAAAATGGTTTGAATTTACAGAGCTGTTTAATTGAATTGAGAGATCGGACGAGATTGCGCCACAAATCAGTAAAGTCGATTTTCCCTCCGAAAGGAACGACAAGTCCCCTGAATAAATTCCTCTTTTTATTAGTTTTTTTTTAGTTTTTGTATACCTAGAGCAGCCGGCACTTGACGTACGGAAAATATATTTTCTAGATAAACTGAATTATTATATGCATATTGAATTTAAAAAAATAATAACTATTCATCACCAAAACTTTAAAATATTAATTTACAGAGAAAAATAGATCCTAAAACTTTGGGATAGCGATCTAAAGATATTAAGCCGCATAATCTGGATGTTCATTTTTATAATCCTGGATTTCAAAATTTAACATCTAGACGAGGAGATACTCACTCCGGAAATCATACGAAGAAATCTCATTCTAACTCTCTTGTTTTTCAATTGTTTTTCTATTTCTGTCTCCCTTCTACTCATTGGCAATCGATGGAAATCAGAGGAATTCACGGCAGTCGATTGCCCAGTGAATAGACCCTCGCATCTAGATTATAAGGCTTAATATCTTTAGATCGCTATCCCAAAATTTATCATCCAAGATGTTAACCGTTATAATATATTTTTCTCCGTTTTGATAACAATTATTTGTTAATCAATTTCAATACTTTTTTGCTTTCGAAGTTCTATTCTTATATTCTTAAGCATTCTGGCTTTGACGAGGGCTTTGATTAATTAATTGATAGAATTTCTCATATCTCAAATATAAAAAAAAAATATACGATTTTCTATTTTCAATCAAGGAAATAATTTGTTCTATCTGCTTTATCAAATTGAATGTAGAATTTTTCGGAGGCCAAGTATTCCGGTCACTGAGCCTCAATATGAAATTCGCAGTGTCCAAAAAGTATTGGTGATATGGGAACTAGGCTTTACCGGTAGATATGGAGACTTTTATCCTGGCCGGAAACGCAGGTCGCTACCTATTATCGTAATTTTCCAACTCGGGAATCCGGGTCCGGATCCAGTTTTCCTCCGCTTCCTTCCCGAGGGAATATCGTTTCTCGCAAAAGGTCTGGGCGCATTACACTTGGACAGTAGCCAAATAGACTCGCATCGTTGAAGTAAAAAGGATATGAAAACGATAACCGTAATTAAGTCCAAGTCCTTTTTTTCGAAAACCTTCTTAAGTTTCCGGATACTCAATAGATGATTTTAGAAAAACTTTCACGATTAATAAAGAAAATTTCGAAAATTCTGATAGATTAAATATTAAATTTTAGTGGATTTTAATGTGTGGGAATTGATATTTACTCTGTTAGAAATTTCTTGAAATTCAATTACTTTTTATTTACTTTAATGGTCTCTGATGTAATTGGTTTATAAACTGTTGGGATTCAGTAAAAATGAATAAGAATATGAACACTGTGGTTGAGAATTCAATTACTTTTGGTTAAAAATTTATTTATTCTAGTTGAAAATTCATTCATTTTGGTTGAAAATTCATTTACTTTTGATTGAAAATTAATTCACTTACGGCAATTGTATGAAATTTCAACTATACACTGTTAGAAAAAACTTGGATTACTTTAACTTGAAGTTTTGTTCAAATACTGTAACTTAATAAATTTTCAGCCAAAAGTAAATGAATTTTCAACTACACAGTCAATGAATTTTTAACTAAAATAAATGAATTTTCAACCACAGTAAATGAAAAGTGACCTGACTAAAAATGTATTGCTAATGACTCTTAGCTCTAATTTTGTTGAAATTGATAAAAATATTATTTATTTAAACAATTTTTATAAACAAATGCACATTTTGACCATTTTTCCAAGAATAGGCTCCATTTTCTTAGCGAAATCAACTAAAAATGTATTGACAATGACTCTTTGCTATAGCACTTTGCCAGTGAACAAGAACAGTTAAATATTTAAACAATTTTTATAAAAAAATGTACATAGTAAAATGTACTAGAAATGTCTTACCAATGACTCCTTCTTGTCATATTTGTCAAATGAACAAAAACTGTTGATTATTTTAACAATATTTTTAAAAAAATTCACAGTTTGACCATTTTTCCATAATAAATATTGTTTTTGCGGAATTAAATAAAAAACCAAGGTCATTATAATTATATGTGTTAATGAAAGGTGTGATGGGTTCTTGGTTATTGGGTTATCAAATTATCTATTTATTGGGTATCGTACCTCAACACTTTTTCTTAATTGGAAAAATATGACAAGAAGGAATAATTGGCAAGACATTTCTTGTCGATTCCATAAAGAAATCAATATTTATTATGAAAAAATGGTCAAACTGTGAATTTGTTTATAAATATTGTTTAAATAATCAACAGTTTTTGTTAATTGGATAAATATGACAAGAAAGAGTCATTGATAAAACATGTCTAGTTTATTCCACAAAAAAATAAGCCTATTCATGCAAAAGTGACCAAAATGTACATTTGTTTATAAACGTTGTTTATATAATTAACTGTTCTTGTCCATTGGCAAAGTATCATAGCAAAGCGTCATCGGCAATACATTTTTATAGTTGACTTCGCTAAGAAAATGGAGCCTATTCTTGGAAAAGTGGTCAAAATGTGCATTTATTTATAAAAATTGTTTAAATAAATAATATTTTTATCAATTTAAACAAAATTAAAGCTAGAAGTCACTGGCAACACATTTTAGTTGGTTCCGCAAAAAAAAATTGGGAATAATGTGGAATGATGTAAAATGAATATATGAATTTGTTTATAAATATTGTTTAAATAATTAACATTTTGTTGTTAATTTGAAAAAAATGATGGAAAAGAGTCTTTAGCAAGAAAATTTTAGTTGATTCTGCAAAAAAATTGAGCCTATCCATTGTAACATACGAAAACTGAGTATTTGTTTTTAAAAATTGTTTAAATAATTGTCAAACAGCAGCTAATCTTAACTAATCGTAATTAGACATTAATTTCTCTCATATTTTATATAAAAACTATATATTTCAAACAACTAATCATTGCAAATCAAAGAATATTTTCCTTACTCCATTATTAAATTACAAAAAAAATTGAACTCATATTTCAGTTAAAAGAAAGCACTTATCATTTGCCTGAAGTTCTGAACGCTCAAATGAACGAAATTTTTATTTGATTTTATTTTTAATTCAAATTCGTTTTAAAATATTGGTTTATTATCAAATAAAAACTAATGTAATGATAAAGAAGCCCATGATACATCTTTCTATTTGTATTTGGAACATTTATTTCAAGATTTTGAGTTAAGAAAAAAAATCTCGTTCAAAACTTCAGGTGCGTGCACTTATCTTGATCAAGAAACAGTAAGAAAGCAAGAAAAATATAAATTGAATAAATATTTTGTACAAAAAACCTCACAAGAAACATCCATAGAGGAGAAGAAAAAATCTCCATAATCGGATTTATGTTTTGACCAAATCCATTTCAAATCATGCAGGTCGGCGGGTGACCCGTTCGGAATTGGCTTGCCAATGAAATATGTTTTTGTACATGAAAAATAAGGGGACACGTATTTTCTTAAATTAATATATCGACATATTTACATTTTTACGAATAAGTTTTTCACAAATTTTACTTTCAAAACCTTGCCATTTTTGCAATTTTTAAGATATTAAGATTTTTCTTGTTCCAGTTTGTTAAAATTTTCTCTCTCTTTCGAAATCCATGAAGAAAATTAAAAAATAATGAAAACTAGTACGTTTATTTCGAGTTTTGGCAGAAACGAAAAAAATTGTTTTTCAAAACTCCACATTTTTTCCCCTTGAAATTTTGAGGAATAATGGCCCAAGTGGAAAAATTATGCATATTATGATAAACCTATTTAAATTTTCAGATGTGTTGGATGATAATATAGTGTTCCTACCATAAATTTTTAAACTGGATTGTATTTATACTTCAAGAAACAAAAAATTCTATTCTTCTTGTCGTTCTCGGATTTATTGTACCTATTTTAGAAAAAAAATATAACTTTTTCTCTTGAAAACCAAATATAATCCAGTTCTAAAATTTGTGGTAGGTAGAGTATATTAAAACTCTCCACACCTGAAAATTTTGGCGCAAAAAAAAAGGTAGCTGTTTGAAGAAAGTTTCCTGTTTTATTTTTTCAAACAAAAACAAAAAAAACGAAATAGCCTTACCAGTTTTTATTCTTTCTTTGTTTTTTTCATCGGTTTCGAAAGATTGAAAGAAACTTGATAAACTGAAACAAGAAAAACCTTAAAATCTTAAAAATTGCCAAAATGGCAAGGTTATGAAGCAAAAATATCAAATAATCTTTTGCTCCCGAAAAACAAAAAAATACCAAATGGGAAATTTATGGTGAATAGACTATATTAGTATCTATTATTTCACAAAATTTCAGGGGGAAAAAAGATGGGGTTTTTGAGAAACTTTTTTTCGTTTTTTCCAAAAATCGAAATAGCTTTCCCATTTGTTATTATTTTTTAATTTTCTTCGTGGATTTCGGAAGAGTGAGAAAAATGTGACAAACTGGAACAATGAAAACCTTAATATCTCAAAAATTGCAAAAATGACAAGGTTTTTAAAGTAAAATTGGCAAAAAACTAATTTTTCCCTTAAAATTTATAAAAATTTTCGTAAAAAATGTAAATATGCCGCTATTTTAATTTCAAATAATACGTGTTCCCTTATTTTTTACGTACAAAAACATACTTCATTGGCAAGCTATGTAATTCTGAACAGGTCACCCGCCTGCCTGCATGGTTTGAAATGGATTCGATCTAAAAGTAATTGAAGTTAAAACGAAATATTTCTAACAGTGAAAGAGAATTTTCTGATGAGAAATTTCTGCTGAGAAAGTTATGAGAATGTTAAAATGAGAAAGTTATCAATTTCACCACCTTCGTGGTTTCCATTATAACAGCGAATTCTAGCAGGATTGCTAGACGCAGGGTATAATCTCCTGATTAGTAAATTGAGGCAATAAAGGTAAATGAAGACGCTGCTTCTGTTGTAAGGGATTCGACAATTTGAAGCCAAGCGATAAGCGAAAATTATAGCGATTATCACCACGTTAAATGGCATTATTTCCTTGAAGGTATCGAAATTGAATAAACTTTTTTATAAACAAAATGTTTAATTTAAAGTACTAAAAATAATTATCTACACTGTTAGAAATATCTGACTGAAACTTCAATTACTTTAGTTGAAGTTTTATACAATTTCCGCAACTGGATCAATTTTTAAACAAAAGTAAATGATTTTTCAACTAAAATAAATGAATTTTCAACCATAGTAAAATAAATGCCAACCACAGTAAATGAAAAGTGGCTGAAATTTTAAGAAATTTCTAACAGCAATTTGAAATAAATCTGGACGATATAACGGATAATTTTCAATTCAGCAAAAATCAGCTTTCAGCTATCAGCAAAAAAAACAAATTTAGATTAAATTCTTTATCATTTTCGAAAGGCAGTGTCTAGTAATATGGAAATTTCCGTACAACTAGCACCCAACATAGTATGGACCGAGACTATTGTTATGGAATTTTCGGTAACAGCTTACCCCCGAAAGGGATATGGCTTAATTGTATAATAATAATAATAATAATAATAAATAGCCCACCCCCTCTTTGTGTTGTATGTTAGTTGTGCGAAAAATTCCGTAACAATATCCTCGGCCTTTTCGAAAATAATAAAAATATTGTCCGGGAAGCCAAAATTATTATAACTAGTAATTTTTTGCGAAATGTTTAAATAGGTAATGAATCATTCATTCATGAATGAATGAATTTTCAAATAAAATAAATGAACTTTCAACCAAAAGTAAATGAATTGTCAACCACAGCAAATTAAAAGTAGTTGAAATTTCAAGAAATTTCTAACTTTTCTATTTCTTAATTTGGAAGTAAATCTGAACTATCACTGAAAAAAATGGTATTTTATTAGTTGAGACAATCATTTTATTAGTTGCTAGTACAAATTGAATAGTCACTGCAATTAATGAAGTGGTTGTCCTAAACTAATTAAATAGCAGTATCAACTAATAAAATAACAGTATCAATTATTAAAATAGCAGTACCATATCTTAGGAACTAAATATCTTACCAAGTAACCATTTTTTTCAGTGAAAAATGGATAATTTTCAATTCACTTCCATGAAAAAAAAACAAATTTAAATAAACTTCTTTATGATTTTCTAAAACAATAAAAAATTATAAACAGTGGGGGATTATATTTTCCCTCGATAAAAATAATCGTTTATAATGAGTTTGTCTATTTATTAAGGGCAATACGGTTTTTTTAATTTGTGCAAACCTTGCCAAAGATATTACTAGTTAATACTGAACTAAACCAAATTTAAAACTTCAAAAAATTTGTTGCTTAAAATAAATAAGTTTGTCCAATTATTGCAAAGACATTATTTTTTATTGCAAGGACTGAAACTTCAACAAATTTGTTGCTTAAAATAAATAAGTTTGACCAATTATTGCAAAGACATTATTTTTTATTGCAAATTTTTTATTTCTCCAAATCATAATGCAAACTTTACCAAATTAACGATCAGTTAAGACTGAATTATACCAAGTTTCACAATTTTTTACAACGTTTAAGGTAAAAAATTCACCAAAGATTCTCTGTCAATTTCTTAACTATTTCTGTACACTGTCCCTGATACCAAAAATCTTGTAAATGTTTTTTTCAGAATAAACAAAAACCACTGGTGAGGACCACCATTGTAAGCCGAAACGTTTGGTTCAAATAAAAATTAATTGAATTCTTTTATTCTGACCCTGAAACCAAAATTACCATCTAAGATTATAAATTATTACAATGAAAAAAATTGTCAGGGAAGACATAATTATTATGTCTAGTAATTTTTTGCGTAATGTTTAAATAGGTATCTTTATGTTTAAGAGGTTTTCATGAATCATGATACGTTCTTTGTTTAGAAGTTACACTTACTGGCTTAAGTTTGTTAGCCTGCGTGTTCCATAATTCCCTGAAATTCGCGACTTGCTCGTCGTCATCGTTAACGTGAGTTGATAATCTTGTGAGGTCGTACAGTGAGCTCGTAAAACTTAATCAGTTGGTAAGAGTAGGTAGGTAGACACACCAAGATGAGCGTGCTTTATCTCTATATTCTGTATAGTTGCGTATCTTCACTTCCATATTCATTTACCTACAAAGATGTATATGTATCGTAATCCCATAATATGCTTCCTTACTGCCTAAATGCACCTCTATATTTGTTTTCCGGTTTAAGGAGAAACGCGGCAACTAAAAAAAAATGATTAATGATCTAATTTATGAACATAAAGACTTGGTAAGATTATAACAATGAAAAATTTCTTTAGACGAATAAAATATTTTGTTTACATAAACATTGTCATCTTTAGTTGAATATTTAGTTAGTTTAAGGTTGTTCACTAGAGTGGTCCAAAAATGTATTGCAAAAATTTTTTTTTCAATTTTCATGCTCTAATCCCCCAGATTTTTTCGAATTCCCAAAAAAGTAAACATAAATTTTTTTATTCACAATTATAGGTTGCTCAAAGTCCATAAAGTTTTACCTGTATTTCCTATGGGAAAAACAGACGTTTTTGTAAATTTGCTATAGAATCATTAATATAAAATATTATATTAATGAAAAAAATAAATTAATAAAATTAATAAATTATTAATTTTAATTAATTAATTAAAATAAATTAATAAAAAATAAAATAATCATTAATATAACAAGATTTTCTTGACCGCTTTTCTTGAGAATTAATCCCTGAATAAGAATCAATAATTACTTTTTGAATTCAACTCCCCATGAACAATTTTTATAGGGTTCCGGAAAAAAACCCCATAAGGACAAAAATGAGATATCGCGTAGTTTTGGCGTTAAATCTTTTTTTTCAGTTTTTTTTACAACATGTTTTTAATACATAAGATATTACTTTTTAAATATATTTTGATGTTTTAAAAATTGTTTATAACATTATAACGATCTTCTCTTAGAATAAAGCTATAAAATTGCGGTTTTGTCTACATTCTTCCACTTTTCTTCGACTCTCTAGTTAGAATGAGATAATAATTATTGAAAATTGACAAAAGTAATTGTTTAAACAATTAATTGTTGTTTATAGCTATCTTTTCTTAGAATAAAGCTAGAGAATTTCGATTTTTTTACATTCTTCAACTTTTGTTCAACTCTTTAGTGATGAACCATCAAACAATTAAACACCCACAAGAATCAGAAAAAAAATAATGGAATGCTTTTTAAATAATGATTCTTGTTGGTATTTATTTATTTTTAATTTGTTCATAACTAAAACGCCAAAGAAAAGTTCAAAATTTTATAAAAAACCACAAGTTCCTGAATTAATTCTCAAAAAAGTAAAATAATAAATAATAATATGTAACGTGGAACGAAGAAACCAGCCTTATGACTGAAAATAAGTTTACGAGAAAAAGCGGATCAAAGTGAAAGGAAGACGAAGGAAGATAAAGGGGCGCTCGTACAACTTAGAGCTCCAGAAAATTCAATTTTGATCGTAAAGCAATAGGGAATTTGTTATTCGATAGAAGAAATCTTCATTATTCAGAATCAATAAAAAACTGAAAATCTATTTTTCGGTCGTAAGGCTGGTTTCTTTCGTTGATGTTTATTGGTCATTATTTGTTCATAACTAAAGAATCGAAGAAAATTTGAAGAATGTAGAAAAACCGCAATTTTCTATCTTCGTTTTAAGAAAAGATTATTATAAACAATAATAAATTGTTTAAACAATAATTTTTTAAAAATTTTAATTAATTATTATTTCATTATAACTCGAGAGTCGAAGAAAAGTTGAAGAATGTAAAAAAAATCGCAATTCTCTAACTTTATTTTAAGAGACGATTGTCAGAAACAATAACTAATTGTTTAACCAATTACTTTTGTTACATTTCAATAACTCTTATTTCATTATAACTAGACGGACGAAGAAAAGTTGAAGAATGTAGAAAAAACCTCAATTTTCTAGCTTTATTCTAAGAGAATAAAGTTGTTAAAATAAAATTGTTGTTATAAACAAAATTAATTGTTTAAATAATTATTTTGGTAATTTTCATTAATTATTATGCCATTATAACTAGACAAACAAAGAAAAGTTGAAGAAATGTAGAAAAAACCTCAATTTTCTAGCTTTATTCTATGAAAAGATAGTTATAAACAATAATAGATTGTTAAAACAATTTTTAAAACATCAAAATATATTTGAAAGGTAATATCTTACTTATTAAAAACAATGTGAAAAAGAACTGCAAAAAAATAAGATTAAATGCCAAAAATACGCGATATCCCATTTTTGCTCTTGTGGGGTTTTTTGGGGGTCCTATAAAACTGGTTTATGGGGTTCAATTTAAAAAGTAATTATTGATTGGTATTCAGTGATTAATTTTCAAGAAAAGTGTACAAGAAAATGTAAGATAGACCACCGTAATGTTCACTCCTCAGATTTTTAAAATAGGTTTATGAAATCGTGGAAAATATCCATATTGTTAAATATAACAAATTTTAAAAAAATGAAAGGGTGATGTAGAAAAAAATAGTTGGATCTATATTAATTATTTGAAATTTTTTCGTTTTGAAAAAAATCGTTATTCTGATTCAATCTTGATCATTGACAGCATATTTTGTTCTTTAAAATATTATCTACTATTCTATTTGAATGAATTTTATTAAAATTTATTAAAATTAAAACTTGTTAGACAGATAGCGAGTTAAAAAAAATATTAGTTAACATTTCGTTTCATGCAAATTTAAATGTGTTTTAATAGGAACCAACCAAATAGCATTGTAGATAATATTTTAAAGAAGAATATAAGCTGTCATTAATTAAGATTAAATCAAAATTACGATGTTTTTCTAAAGCGAAAGCAAAAATATAAAATCTCAAATAACTAATGTTAAATAAATAATTTTTTTTCTATATTGCAATTAGATTTCTCTTTCAAAATTTGTTACATTTAAAAATGTGGTTATTTGTCTCGATTTTACAAACAATTTCAAAGATTATTAAAATTAGAAGTGCAATTCTTAAATATTTATTTTTTGTTTAAATATTTGTAAAATAAAGAAATTTATGTTCAATACTTTTAAAAGGAGCTTTGTATATTTGAATACTATGAATAGCATAAATTTCATTTCCTAGAAAAGCTGCATTTCCTAAGAAAAGGTTTGACATTTTTCTTTTCATCGGTTTTATGACTTTTTCAATCCACTTCGCAAGTATATGGTTTTATGGCGGAGGAGCTTTTATTCACTGCCATCTATGCAAAGGTGGTCAACGTTATAAATGTAAAATTGATATCATTTACGAAGAATTTTTGGCCAACTTGTATTTTACGACCTATCGCTGTGGTGTTAATAGATTTGGTCATAATCTTTCGACATTTTCAGTCCTCAAACCAAGTGGAAAACGACGAGAGATTTTACGAGCGATCGGACCGAGAACAGCCGGATCGATTCCGGATGCTGTATACAGTTTGTCAAGCGAGAAACAAATTTTGAGGTAGAATTTCTGGATACTGATATGGCCATATAAAAAATTCCTATGTTTTTTCAAAATATAACTCAAATTGAATTTTTGTAAAAACAATTCAAGCAATTTTAAAAGTTTTCTTAATAATCCTGAATGCTTGAAAATTAAAAAAAGAACTACTGACTGTAAATAGAATTTTACTAATTAATAGTATTTGAATTAACGACTTTTAATTCTTTTAATAAATAAAGAGTAAAATTGCACTTAAAATCGCTTTCCTTTTTCGATACAATTTTTGATTGCACTCTGGTCCCATCGAGTTTGGATTACAGTATTATTAACGAGAGTCTGGCTCTGACGTATTTAATTTACGAATTCAGGAATCAAATCGGAGTTCACTTAGCCAAGCTTTTCAGTGAGTTTTTGCAATTTTTCATGCAATTTACGATTGTTGAAAAGGTTGCAGAGATACACTGAACTCAAAACTCATAAAAAAAGATATATATATATATATATATATATATATGTGGTACTAATTTGAGGTAATAAAGTTTTACGTTGCAATTTTAACTTTTTTTCACCATTTCGCAATATACACTAAACTTGAGGTTTTATGCCCTCGTAATGAGTCTCTTTAAGAAAGTTTTTTTAATTTGAATTTTTCCCAGCATTTCTCCAAGTTATTTCAGATTTTACGTCACTATTCCAATATCTGATCATAACTTTTCATTAGTTTTCGATAACATTGTTCTGAGACTGGCATTTTTATCGTCCTTTAAAACTCTGGTTTGCTTTATTACACATAATGGTTAATTGGATGTGTTATTACTTTTTTAAATTAAGCTTTTAAATTAAAAGCTTTCAACAATGAATGAATCAATTTCCAGCGTTTGTGAAATTAAAAGCTTTCAAACAAAAATTCTCTTTTCTTCATTTACATATAACACAATAAAAAAGGTCCTTTTTGCAATAAAATTCGTAGCAGGCAATTTCGTTTTTTTCTGTATAATTCGATTGACTAAATAAACTATTTAGATTTGATAAAACCAGGATGCATATTTTCAAAAAAAAATTACTCTCATTGTTTTTTGAATTTCCTGCTATTTCTAAGTTTTCCAGATCACAATTCCCTTTCTTCCTTTGTGCAAGAATGCATTTCTTTTATCTTGACGGCAATTGCTTTTAAATCTCCAACTTTAAAAGGCATTTTTCAAAAAAGGAGAATAGTTCTTTAGCTTCCTTTAGCACTTAGAATGGAATCCTGAAAGCTATAAACTTTTGATAGGATCCTGTCATTTTCTCACGTTAACGACATTTTAACATGAATTGAATAAAGGTTAAGCATCAGAGTTAGAGAAATTGGCTTTTAAATGCCTCGATTCTCAAACTACGTGTATAATATCCTTAGATTGGCGAAAATACCTGCAAACATGGTCCTTCGTATACGTGACTCAGTCAGCACATGAGTTTGCATATACTGAGAAAGGACCTACACAGAATTCCTGTTGCATATAGTGTACGCGTAGAGCTTACGCAGGGAATAGGAGGCTCATGCAAATCGCAAAGCGAAATCAAAGCTTCTAGCCTTGGCTCGTTAAGGGGAGAGACGATTAACCCTAATTACGGGCTAAGCAAAGGTTTGCTCTAATTGCTTTTGCCTGCAAAATGGAAAGCATCGACATTCGAATTTGCCTCGACAAAATCAAATAAAATTTAATTGGAGAGAAAAAAAATTCGGGCCGAAGGGTTATTCACTAACAATTTTGATGTAAACCTGAATTCAAGAATTTAAGGAATTTAAAGAATTCAAAGAATACAATATGAATTCAAAAGAAATTAAAGAATATAAAATGAATTTAAAAGAATTCAAAGAATACAAAGTGAATTTAAAAGAATTCAAAGAATACAAAGTGAATTCAAAGAATTCAGAAAATAGATGAATTCAAATGACATCAAAAACGAATACAAAGTGAATTCAAAAGAATTAAAAGAACTCAAAAAATGCAAAATGAATACATGAGTATTCAAAGAATTCAAAGAATACAAGGTGACCTCAAAAGAATTACACCTGAATTCAGTAGTGGTTAAACCCTCGTTCAGGGCTTATGAGTAATATGAGTCTACGATATGGATTCAAAAGAATTCAAAATAAAAATATAAGGTGAATTCAAAAAAATAATTCAAAAAAACGAAAATGAATTCAAAAGAATTAAATGAATTCAAAAGAATTCAAAGCAATCGTGAGAATTCATAGAATTCGAAAGACTTCAAAGGAATTCAAAGAATACAAGATGAATTAAAAGAGTATAAAGAATACAGCGTGAATTAAGAATAATTTAGAATAATTCAAAGAATACAAGGTAATTTGAAAAGAATTCAAAGAATTCAAAGAATACAAGATGAATTCAACAGACATAAAAATAAGAATAAAAAGTGAATTTGAAAAATAAATTCAAAAAATACAAAATGAATGCAAGAGAATTTTAAGAATATAAGGTGAATTCAAAAGAATTCAAAGAATTTAAAAGCATTCGAAGATTTCAAAAAATACAAGGTGAATTTATAAGGTTCAAAGAATTCAAATAATGCAAGGTGACTTCAAAAGAATTCAAAGAAAACAAGATAAATTCAAAAGAATTCAGGAACAAGTTTACACCCAAATTCAGTAGTGGTTAACCCACGCTCAGGGCTTATGAGTAATACGAGTTTACGAGATGAATTCAAAAGAATTCAAAATTAGGATACAAGGTGAATTCAAAAAAATAATTCAAAAAATAGAAAATGAATTCAAAAGAATTCAAAGAATACAAAAGAAATAAAAGCAATCGTAAGAATTCAAAGAATTCGAAAGACTTTAAAGGAATACAAAAGAATTTAAAGGAATTACAAAGAATTTAAAGAATTCAAAGAATACAAGATGAGTTCAAAGAATACAACGTGAATTAAAAATAATTCAAAGGAATTCAAAGAATACAAAATTAATTCAAAATAGTTCAAAGAATACAAGATGAACTCAAAAGAATTCGAAGAATTTAAAGAATTTAAAGAATACAAGATGAATTTAAAATAATTCGAAGAAAACAAGGTGAATTCCAAAGGATTTAAAAGAATTTAAAGAATTCAAAAGAATTTAAAGAATACAAAGTGAATTTATAAGTATTCAAAGATTTCAAAGAATACAAGGTGACCAAAATAATTCAAAGAGTTCAAATAATTCAAAAGAATTCAGGCTCCACAAAAAATGTCAAATCAAAAAGTATTAAAATGTATTAATATTTTAATACGATTTAATCACGCTTTCTACAGCATTCGCATTAATTCTTATTTAATTCTCATTACTGGTAGCCAGTTCGAAAACATTTGAATGAGACGCTTTCGCATTAAAAAATATTTTTATTTTAGAAAGATTCAAAGGTATTCAATCGCATTCGCACTAATGCGAACTCTCGCATTAAAAAGTATGCATTTCACTGATAATTTTTTTCGCATTCAAATGTATACAATATTTAGGCGTGCTATTCGGAAACCTCGCATTCAAAAGTATTGGTTAGAGTCCAAGTGCGACATTGTCGCAAAGCGGAACTCCAGAGAACATCTCCTGAATGCGAAGCAATACTTTTTAATTTGAAGTTTTTTTGCAGGGGGAACAAGTATACACCTGAATTCAGTAGTGGTTAACCCCTCGCTCAGGGTTTATGAGTAATATGAGTTTACGAGATGAATTCAAAAGAATTTAAAATAAGAATACAAGGTGAATTCAAAAAATAGAAAATTAATTCAAAAGAATTCAAAAGAATTCAAAGAATGCAGGGTGAATTAAAAATAATTCAAAGGAATTCAAAGAAATTCTGAATTCAGAAATCCACTTCGTAAAATAACTTATCATACCGAAAACAACGTGGCCTAAGCATTGTGTCATTATACTTAAGGACTTAACATTAAGAAAAACCACGACTGTAACTAAAGGGCATTGCCCTTTAGTGTTTAATAAATAAATAAATAAATTCAAAGAATACAAGGTGATTTCAAAAGAATTCAAAGAATTCAAGGAATACAAGATGAATTCAAAAGAATTCAAAGAATTTAAAAGAATTCAAAGAATTCAAAAGAATTCAAATAATTCAAACGAATTCAAATAATACAAGGTGAATTCATAAGTATTCAAGGAATTCAAAGAATACAAGGCGACTTCAAAAGAATTCAAATAATTCAAAAGAATTCCGGAACAAGTTCACACCTGAATTCAGTAGTGGTTAACCCCTCGCTCAGAGCTTATGAGTAATATGAGTTTACGAAATGAATTCAAAAGAATCCAAAATAAGAATACAAGGTGAATACAAAAAAATATTTCAAAAAATATAAAATAAATTCAAAGAATTCGAAAGAATTCAAAGAATTCAAAAAAGTCAAAGAATTAAAAAATTCAAATAATTCGAAAAATTCAAATAATTCGATAGAATTCAAAGAATACAAGGTGAATTCAAAAGAATTCACAGAATACAAGGTGAATTCAAAAGAATTCAAAAGACTTCAGGAACAAGTGTACACCTGAATACAGTAATGGTTAACCCCTCGCTTAGGGCGGATTTTAATACATTATTTTCTAAGAGATAATTCCTATTTAATTCACCCCAGTTTTCGGAAAAAAATTTCAACACCTGTGTAAATAGGAGAAGAATTTTTTTCAGTACTTGAATACTTTTCAATGAGAAAAATGCATTAGGAAAAAAATCACCAGACCCATGAATCGAAATTGGAATTACAGAAAATTTTCATAATTCGGAGTTTGGTATTCAATAGAAGTATTTTTTTTAACTTGTGATTTTAAAATTTTTTCGACTATGTGCGGAATTTCTAAGCATATATGCTCAAAAAAATTTTTAAACCACAAATGAGAAAAGTAATTCTATTAAATACCAAACTCCGAATTTTGAAAATTTTCTGTAATTTCAATTACAACTCCTGGGTCTTGTCGATTATTTTCTAGTGTATTTCTATGGTAAAAAAAGCCCACGTATGTTCAGAAAAATTTTTAAAAATCAAATGATAAAGATAATTTTATTAAATATTAAAATCAGAATTTTAAAAATTAGTTGTATTTCTTATTTCGATTCCTGGGTCTTGGCGATTTGTTTTCTAGTGCATTTTTATCACTGGAAAGTTTTTAAGTATCTGAAGAAATTCTTCTTCTATTTACACAGGTGTTAGGAATTGTTTCCGAAAACAGGGGTGAATTAAATAGGAATTAACTCTGAGAAAATAATTTATTACAATACGCCCAAAATTGGGAAGACTTTTTTGACCTCCAGGAATGTAACAAAAAATTTTAACTCAAGAAAATTAAAAAAATTTGCAGACAAGAAATTTTTTAAACATTTTTCACTAGCGCGGATAATCAAGCTGCACATTTATAGATACTAATTTTATTATACTGTTTTAGGATTCCAATAAACTGCTTTTTCGCTTAATGACTATTTCGAATTCCAGAATTTTTTATTTTAGATCCACCCTAATAAAAATACAAGGTGAATTCAAAAAAATAACTCCAAAAATACAAAATGAATTCAAAAGATTTCAGAAATAAGTTTGCTTTACTGGTTCGCATGAAATAATTTTTTAGCGTTAAATTTATGAAGTTGTTTGCAATCTTTGCAACTCTTTTCCAACTAATGTAAAAGCCCTTAAAATTGAAAATTGGCTTAACTCAAAGATTCGAATTTTAAAGTATCTAAATTAAAAGATATTATGATCTCATCAAAAACACTACATGTAAAAAAATTCCGCCAAGTACATGCGTTTCAGCAATATTAATATTTTATTTATTTGAGTTAAAAGTAATCAAAATTGTGAAATAACAAAAAAACGCCCACCAAATGTGTTAAAAATATTTTTCTATTTCTAATGTATCAGTTTTACTTTTTATAATATAAAAATTTTATATGATTAAATTAATTCAATTATTCATGCCAATATTATTTTTTACATATTAGACCATGTTTGTAAAATAGACCATGTTTATAAAATACTGATCTCAAAAAAATTGTCTACTGTTATAGTTCTTGGCTTTATTTCGTTATAATTGTGATTACCTTTAACTTAAATAAACTTTAAATTTAACTTTAACTTTAACTTAAATATTGCTTAAATTCGTGTACCTACTTTATGGGGAAAAAATTCCATGCCAAGGCCCCAATTCCTGATCATTTTAGGATACGATCTCCAGTTTTCGTAATATATAAAATTTCCTTATAGATTAAAAACGAAAACTTTGAATCCCTCGTGTAATTTGACTATTTTTCTTTTAAATAAGCGTATAAAAAAGAACAATGGTTAAAAAATATTTTAATTAGAAGTGTTTATGTAAAAAATTCTGAATGTCCCAATTCCTGCTCATCGATATATATTTTAACCCAACAAAACCCTTTAACTATCGCTCTGACAAAATAAATAAGGAATGAACTATCAAATCTATCCAAAAAAATTATTAGGATTGATTTCATCTAATTTTGGCCAAAATAGACTTTTCAAAATTCATGAAATCTGGAATTGGGACATGCACCTTATCAAATTTTTTAGTTAAACTAACAAAAAAATTCGATAAGGCCTTGAATTTTTTTCCGTGTTGGCGGAGCTTTTTACACTTAGTGTTTTTGGTCAGATTTAATTTTCCTTTTTTGAAAATATCATAAGCACATATATTTTCTATAAGCAGATATATTTTTAAAATAAATTAAGAGCAATAATTTTTAAAATAATGACCTAATATTAATGGTAACTAAGGAGGTTTTATTCTGTAATTTAGAGTGTAATTTAAAATCCCAATTTTTTCATGTATAATAATTAAATTATAATAAGGAATTGTTTGAACCATTGTTAGAAGATTAAATTTCAGGCTTTTACAGTTATATTAAGATGTAAGATTTTAAATGTAATTTGATATAAGGACCACATACCTTGCCGAAACGTTACAGCAAATTAAAATAAACATCTCAATATAATCGTAAAGGTCTCAAATTATTAATATTATAATAAATAATGGATCGATTTGCTTTGGTTGAAGAAGCATCTTAAAAATCACTAAGAAACGAATAAAATTTTTTTATTTTCGGTAGAAAGATAGCTATCTCAATTTCCGACAAAATGATTTTACGATATGATGACATCCTACTTTAAAAAAAGTTTGAATAATATTGGTAAACGCAGAAAGGTCAATCTTGTTCTAAATTTCAGAAATCACGTTTTTAATTAATCATTTCTTAACGGATGCAATTATGAACTTAGTTCTTCCGAAATAACACACAAAATCGTAAAATAAGATGATATTCTAAAATTTTTATGAACGACTTTTTGTAAAGCGTTTTTTATATTGAACTTTCAATTGTAGCGTATTTCTTCAATTTTAAATTAATATTGTCCAAACTTCAGCAGTTGCATATTTTGGTGGGTTTTAGATGACCACCAATTTTGGTTGAGATATTTTATAAATTGGCAGAGATATTCCAATTTTAGTGTAGAAAATCATTTTTGTTCATGTTGCAGATAATAATTCTTGGTAGCGCATTTTCTTATAATAATTCGTATTTTTCCGATCACTGGTTGAATTTTTTTGGCCAGAAAGATACGTATTTGAATTTTGTAGTATTTTGGGTCCTTGGCGGCGATTCGCTACCGCGAATCTTTATATTAAATATCAATATTGTGATTTTTTCAAATTGTATTTAATTGAGCTTAAAACAACTGAAAATAGGAAAATTTTCTTCGAAATAAAAATGTCTGGTAGTTAATAGAATTTTTGACGTTGATGCCGGTACTAATTGTAAGTTCACTCACACTACTGAAATTGTCCACTTTGTGCTCATATTTTATGCAAAAGTGCACTCCGCGACGAAATTCGAGGTAAACAAGCCGTCTCTATTCTTTGACTTTATTTTTTATTTTAAATATACATTCCATACCAGAAATTTACGTACTTTTTCACTTTGGTCTCGATTATACACACCAGGAACCTTCACAAAATTATAATAAGGGGCATTTTTTGAATTTTTGCAATAAATTTTCACAAATAGTAAATAAGTTTATGAAAAAATAAGCTGAACGGAATAGGTGAACCAAAAATCAGTCAAAATTAAATTTTAGTTTTAGTTTTATCGACACGAAAAATACAAATGAAGACATGAGAATGACAACTCGGTAAAGACCATTTGAAGTTGGCCCCTAAATTAGGATATTTTAACCATTACTTGGGGTGCCAACTTCAAATGGTCTTTAACGAGTTGTCATTCTCATGTCTTCAAATATATTAATACAAAATAAATCGATACAAAATAATATAGATCGATACAAAATTCATTAGTTTCGTATCGAATTTCGTGTCGATAGCAATAAAACTAAATTGTCACTTAATTTTAAAATGAGTGCTCACTAGAATCTTTATTTTCAGTTCATTTGTTCTGCCCATCTTAGTTTGCAATTTAATTATTCACAATTAGTTAAAATTAACGGAAAAATTGAAAAATGCCCCTTAATTTCGTGAAAGTCTCTGACCAACAGTTTCAATTCATAAGGAAAAAACTTTACGTTCAAAAATTTTATTCAATAGAATAATTGCGTGGCTAGCGAATTTTCAAAAATATTAGACATTAAAGTGTATCGAAAAAAATTGGAAATCAAAAACTGAAAAATTTCATTTTGAGTCCTTTATAACACGTGTAAAATTTCAGAAAAATCGATTAAAAAATTTTGTAATCTTATTTCGGTTCCACGGAGCGGATATAATTCGATTTATTTAAAAATTTTACACAAAAATTAAATCTAAAATTTTCTTCCATCCACCATAATAAACGTACATGAAATTAAAAATTTTTAATGAAAAAAGGGCATCTATTCTCAAAAGTTCTCAAGCATTTTGACAACCTTTCCTTCGAGTAATCGAAAAAAGAATGAAAATAGAAAGCGAATGCAAGAGTCATTGAGAAAGTACCTACTTCTTGTTCGTTAATTTCCCTTTGTTCAGAAAGAAAATCGAAATCTCTTTAATCGAAGTGCAATCTTGTAGAATCTTGGTGGCAAGCAAGTAAAGTCATTGTTCCCGAGGCGATGAGGCTGAATTTCCTATTAAAAGACGCTTCTGTTACCCCTAAAAGGGAAAAGGAAAGTCGTGGAAGAAAATGAAAAAAGCTGAGGACAGAAAAAAGAAAAAAGCGGAGGAAAAAGAAGGCCTGGATGCTTCCTATCCACGTGATAGATGCATCCCTGGGCTAGGCGATAAAAACACCTGGGAAACTCATTTTCCCACTATCCTGAGCCCCTCTGATGCTCATTTTCCTTAAGGAAAATCGAGTTTCCCATGCGACGGTTAACCAGCCTCTTTCCCTTCATCCTTTATTGCAAGGTACCACTTATTGAAAGTTTTTTCACCTAACGTGCCCAATTGAAAATAAAAGCTCAAGAAAATTGATATTATACTTTCAAATTTTTTCCTCCACTTTCACCAAAAATTGGAGAAAAAATCAGGTTTATAAAATGTGGAAAAGTTACTGGAAAATAAAATAATCCTTGAAAGAAAAACAATAGAAATTCGAAGTGAAATTTTAAATTCGAAATCGAAATTCTATTACTCTAATTAGTTTAAAGTTTGAATTTAGCTGGGATTTTTTAATGTATAGTAATTCAAGAATATCTCTTGAAATGAATCGTAGTGAAGCCAGAAAGTATATTTTTATGAAAAGAAATCATCGTTCTTTTTTTTGCATTTACCCACTTGTAACTGGCACGAAGAGATAAAATTCGGATTACGACGCTGATTTTCAATGTCTTCAAATCCGTCTTTCAAATCTTATCAAAAGGACTGTCCAGGAAGGGAGAAAAAAAACTAAAGAAACTTTTTGCCACCGAGAAATCCGACTCTTCGGATATTCCATGAAGAGAAAAAAAACGAAAGCAGACGAAGTTTTCGACCGGAAGTCGTCCACCTTACCATCCTCTTGGTTCAGGAGAGCGAAAAGGGGAAGAAAAAAAAACCTGCTTTCGTTTGGGATAAGAGACTGACTAGTAATGAGATTCATTTTACATTTGGTTTGTGTTTCAAGTGTGAAAGAGTCTCGTTTCTCTACTTCTCACGTATTCGTTTAATCTTAAATCAAAGTAAATTTTAAATGAGAAAACATTTTTAAATACCAAGAACGATAAAGTGAGGTAAGAGGGGAATACAAATTTCTTGTGAAAGCAATTTGTTTAATAAGAAATCAGATTGGAAGATAAAATAAAATAAGTAAAATAAGTAGTAAAATTAATAGTAAAATAAGTAAAAATAATTTTCAGATAATTAATTCAGAAGGAAACGAAAAGCCTTTTAAAGGATCCACAATTTAGATAAAATAAAATCCTCAAGATAAAATCTAATTCTATAAAATTCCTGTGTTAAAGACAGAAATTCTTACTTTTTATGAAAAGGAAACTCGCCGTCGCTGATGCGACAACATCGAAGAAGAAAAGTTTATCGATAGGAAAGTGATGAAGCAGGTACATAGCATATAGGGTCGTAAACTTTTAGAGTTCTTCCTTAGAGGCTAACATCTCGTAAGGACGCGAGAATATTGGAAAAAGAAGTACATAACTTTCAGTAGACTGAACAAAACTACGAAATATGAAGAAAAAAATTATGTAACTTTGATAGTAATTTAAAGTCAAATCAAAACATTTTTCCCTGTAAATAATTTTATAATTTTGCAATTATTTTTTATTTACAACCTTGTACAACTTTATCTTCCTTTACATTTATAATTTATGTTTTAAAAATATACTCTAAGCTATATTTTTTCTTTAAAATTAAATTTATCTTTCATTGGTTGTTTGATTTTTCTTTGCAACTGAATTTTCAAAGGGCCAGCTTTATTCAGTTGATGAGCGATAAAAATAATCCTCCCGTAAAAAATGAAACAAATGACTTAATCTCGAGCGACGATAATACACTAAAATTTTTTTCTCGCTAATCCTGCCAACTCTCTCGTCGTGATCCTGCATAATTTAACACTTTATTAACAGAGAAAGAGAGAAAGAAATACGTGAACGTGTGTGATTTTCTGCTCTTGTAAATTATTTATGGCGTGATAAATTAGTTTGAGGTAATTAAATTTGAATTTTTTAGTAGGTACTTATTATTTTTACAGTTTGCAACGTAAAACAGTTACATGAGAAACTCATATAATGTAATGAATTTTATGTATACCTACACTGCTATGGTACATGAAATTTTAAAGTGCATTCGCAATGTTACACAAATGGACATAAAATCATAATTAAAGTTCACTTCCTACTAAACCACGTTTATAAGAAAACTTTCAAGCACCATTAAATGCATCAACAAAATAAATCAATTAGGTACTTTCATTATTAAAAAATTAAAAAATATTTTATTTATAAACGAAAAAATGTTTGAAATTGATTTTTGTTTGAAAATAATTATAAACATTGTATATTTGATATCAAATACTACCAATTTTTTGAAAAACGTGAATTTTTTTACAATTATAAGGGATTTTAAGGGGAGAAAAGATAAATGACTGTTATTCCTGATATTATGATAAATACTGTGACTGCAGAAGGAGGTGGATTTGATGTACACGAAATGATTAATGTTTACTATTGACTTTTGATATCATTAGTCATACACCCAAGATTTGAATAGATTCTGCAAAGCTATCCTGAATTCCTGCTCGAAACTAGCTGAATTCGCACTTTAATATGAACTACATCATGTTGGGCGCCTGCAGAGCGAGAGATTATTATTAATGCGCATTCTGTTACGATTCCATGATGCTGAATTCAAATGTGCTTTAGTTTACAAGATAAAGAGCATAACCACTATCACTCAATACAACCTGTGCATCAGGAAACCAACTATTGTGTTCATCAACAGACCAGAAATAACTTTTGTTAAATTACCCAATACTATATGACACTCGGTATAACAATGAAAAAAATTAAACTGTTTGAAAAGTTTCCGATTAACCAAGAAATTAGAAAGTGTCGTAATTTTGTGTTGTATTTAAAATCCTACCTACCTATTTTATATTAAAAAAGAAAATCATACCTAATTTATGTTAAAAAAGAAAATCAAACTTATTTTATGTTTGAAAAGATAATCGAAGTTATTTTATGTTTGAAAAGAAAATTGAAGTTATTTTACGTTTGAAAAGAAAATCGAACTTATTTTATGTTTGAAAAGAAAATGGATTCAAAAAATTGTTGAAAAATATATAAAAATGAAACTGTAAATATAGACATAAAATTAAAAAATGTCTTATCTTGTGTACAGATTAATAAATTAAATGCGCACTTCATGTTCACGATATGTGCACTTGCTGGAAATATTAATGAAAAGTATCAAGGCTTTCTTGTCATTCATAATAAGCGAAACGAAATAAAAAGTTACTTAAATGAATAAAAAAAAACTTGATTAATTAGTAGATCAATTAGAGAAAAAAAATGCATACACATTTAAACGGCGCAAAGTGATTTTTTAAGTAATTTTTTGTTATCTATTAGAAGAATAATTATTTACCATTCTATAGGTTGCTAAAAAGTAAAAATATTCAAATAATAATAGATTTGATACAAACATGACAAGTTTGCATAATGTCTTTTTTTTTAGAAAAATCGATTAATCAACTTGCTTGCAATGACTTCTAATTAAATTTTTTGAATGACATATATAAACAAATTAGAATTTTTCAATGCAAGTTGTATTTTTAATCTTCAAGATATAGTGTTTCAACATAAACACAAAATCTTGACAAATCAATCTCCAAAAAAATTGTATAAATATTTATGAATTTCTTCATCACAAAATAATTATTTTCTGTAGATAGTGTACCAGAAATCTTATGAAGATATTGTTAATTAAATAATAATAATAATCTATTGATATCAATAATTATCTAGGAGAATCAGTATTCTGTAATAAAAAAGAAAGGCAGTATCTATTATTACGGAAATTTCCATACAAGTAGTACACAATATAGCATTGACCGAGGCTGGTGTTACGGAATTTTCCGTAACACTAGTGTTAGTGCTACGGAATTTTCCGTAACACCAGTGTTAGTGTTATGGAATGTTCCGTAACACTAGCCTGTACCCTCTATGTATTGAATGCTAATTGTACGGAAATTGCCGTAACGGAATCATCGAGCAAAAAGAAAATATAATGTAACATAAATCCTAATGGCTCATCATAAACCGCTTTTTCTACTGAAAACACATTCCTACAGAATTTAACTCGGAATTTACTTTCATACAATTTGGTTTGTAATAAGTGGAATTTCTTTTATCTGTGTTCAAATACTTTTTCTATTTTTGAAAAATTCTTATTCCAATATTGGGAAAGTTCCTTAACAAATAATTTGAATGATTTTTTTACTTAGATTTTGATTTATTAAAAATTCTAATTATCCTCAATTGAGTGACTAGGAGCAATAAATTTGCAATTCTTGTTCAAAGTATATAATAAAAAAAGTTTTCGAGCAAACTATTCAACTTGTTTCTGTCTTGTTTCATGCTTTATAACCTGTGTAAGTTTAAGATAATATTTTTTTCTTGTGAATATAGTGTATATACTTTGTACCTAAATCTGATAATCTAGTCGTAGATTATTAATGAAGAAAAATGCAAAGCAGTTATAAAGACACTTAAAAGTGATATTAAAAAATAAAACACAATTAAAATGTTTCCATGCAAACTGCTTTTGCAAATTTTCAAGATATAAACTTCGAATATGCGTAATAGATTCTATTGATGACTATCAAAGAATTTGTGCATAAAGATCACTTTTTTTGTTATATTCTAGTTTTTCTAGCTTATATAAAGCAATAAAAACAAAATCAATCTCAGTAGAAACTAATCATTTTCTGCGACAGTTTGAAAACAGTCTCTTTCCAATATTTGGAAAATTTTTAAGGAACAATTTAAATTATTTTTTATTTAATTTGGATTTTAATTAAAAAATGTAATTATCCTCAATCTAACGGATATAGATAAATTACTAATCGGTCATTATTGCACCTAGCTGTAAAATTTATTTAATGGTATAATAATAAAAAAAATGTTGAGTACATTTTTTTGAATTCGATATGACACCAATAGTGCAGCCTGAGGAATCCAAATCAAAAACAACGATACAGCATTTTTATGCAGGTCAAAGTGTCTTAATCACAGGTATAATAATATAAAATATAACCTATGCTAAAAATATAACTCTTTTCTAAAAATTTCATCCTTAAAAAGCCTTGGAAATGCATTGGGTGTTACTTTTTGTTATATTTTAGACATTCTCTTATTACGTTTAAAAAAAAATCAACAGTCCTTTTCAAATATTTCGTATGACTCAGTTAAAGGCAGAAAAGTTTTGTTTTGCACACCCTAATGGTAAAATTTTACACAAATAAAAATTTTACATGAAATTCACATAAAATTTTATTTTACACAAGTAAAAATAATATCTGATAAAGACCGAATCAATTTCAAAACATTTAGGCCGGCGGGAGACCCGTTTAGAATTGGCTTACCAATGAAATATGTTTTTGTACACGAAAAATAAGGAATCACGTATTTTTTTAAATTAACATAGCGATATGTTTAAATTTTTTAAGAATATTTATAAACTTTAAGGGAAAAATTAGATTTCTGCAAATTTCACTTTAAAAACCTTGCCATTTTTGCAATTTTCAAAATATTAAAGTTTTTCTTGTTCCAGTTTATCACGTTTTGCTCACTCTTCGAATCCACGAAGAAGATTAAAAAATAATAAAAATTGGTAAAGCTATTTCGCCTTTTTTCATTTTTCCCCAAAAATCGCTGCTTTTCAAAAAACCATCTAGAATTTGTATAATCAATTAACTTACGACAAAATGTCCTAGAGATGACTTAAATTAAACGTAATTATCTTTAATTTAAGACAAGGAACAACCCTCTAGGACCAATAGATCGCGAGCTACTACGTCTCAAAGATGACACCTTTTGCCTGTTTTTGTGACCAAAAATCATGGGTTTAGTTTTTGTGAACTAGAGCGTTCCCTAATAAATCTACGTTTATGCTACCAGAGGATAACTTAAAGTACATAAAATTCCACGTACATAGAAAACAAAACAATGTTCCAACTTCATAAACTTCGGAGTTATGAATTTTTGAAACTTTGTGTTTTTTCACTGTTTTTCTTAAAAAATATGGAAAACACTTTTTCTTGATTATTTTTGCAATTCTGACGTGAAAATTACATAAGGATAAATAAAAGAGGACTCAATTCTAAGAAATTTAAAAAAACGTGGTTCTAACTTAAGCAGGTCAAAAGTTATGAGCTCTCAAAGTTGACCCTCTCTGTCTTTTGTGAGTCAAACGTACTGAAAAATGTAATTTCAGTCATGTTTTGACTAATACAATAAAACATAATGCACTGATTGATTAATAATGTTGAATTAAACATTGCTTATAAATAAATAAATAATCATTTTAATTAATTAATTTTTTTACAAAATAATTTTCCACTTTTTGCACATTTTTCATTCTTTTTTTCGCAGAAATGAATTCAAAATGGTTTATTCGTCAGTTTTGATGAGTAGTAAAACATATTTATAATCAAATAAATGTTATTAAAAATAAAGTTTTTACTTTTTCAGCACTTGCGACTGTTTTTTTCTCCTAAATTAATTGAAAATAGGTAATTATTCATTATTTATAAGACAAAATTATTTTTTAAGCAATAAATGTTAACACTGAGTTCCTTTTCTCATAATTATTTCATTGTTTTTAGAAAGAAGGGAAGGTGCACAGGAAAAACGAATGCTTAAAATTATTACACCTTAAAATTAAATTAACTTAAATTTAGCAAAATTTGTCTGATTTTAAGGAAATTGTTCTGAATTTATAAGACCTCAAAGGTCTTACAAATGGAATTCATCCATTGAGGTGGAAAATTTGTCTGATTTTAAGACCTCTGAATTTATAAGACCTCAATGGTCTTATAAATGGAATTCATCCATTGAGGTCTTATAAATTCAAAACGATATCCTTAAAACCAGACAAATTTAAGGTATAATAATTTTAAGCATTCGTTTTTACTGTGCACCTTCCGTTCCTTCTAAAAACAATGGAATAATTATGAGAAAAGGGACTCAGTGTTAACACTTATTGCTTAAAAAATAATATTTCCTTTTACTTATAAATAATGAATACTTACCTATTTTCAATTAATTTAGGAGACAAAAGCAGTCGCAAGTGCTGAAAAAGTGAAAACTTTATTTTTAATAACATTTATTTGCTTATAAATATGTTTTAATACTCATGAAAAGTGACGAATAAACCAGTTTGAATTCATTTTTGCGAGAAAAGGAATGAGAAATGTGCAAAAAATAAAAATTATTTTGTAAAAAAATTAATTAATTAAAATAATTATTACTTTATTTATATGATATGCTTAATTGATCACAGTCAATCATTCAGTGCATTATATTTACTTGTAATTTTGTCTACTTTCTTTCCTCTCTCTACCTTTTTTCGCTAAAATCCATAGGAGAGCAACAATCTATGCATATGTGATTTTTGGCACTTTTCTCAAAAAATATTCCCGGGTGAGTTAATTCAGTATAAAATGACAATTTTACTGGACTACAAGCTCTTTGCAATCTTTTGAAACCGATGAGAAAAACAAAAAGAAAAGACTAAAAACTGATAAAGCTGTTTCGATTTTTGAAAAAATAAAACACGAGATTTTCTTCAAACAAAGAAAGTATAAAAACTGGTGAAGCTATTTGGATTTTCAGTTGTGTCGAGTGATAGTATAGTCTATCTACCATAAATTTTAAAACAGTGTTGTATTTATATATTCAAAGAAAAAAATTATATTTTTCTTATTGTTCTCGCATTTATTGCATTCTAGAAAAAACATAATTTTTTCTCTTTAAAATTTATTTTAGATAGACTATATTACCACCCAACACACTTGAAAATTCTAGCACCAAAAAAGGTAGCTGTTTGAAGAAAATTTCGTGCTTTATTTTTTCAAAAATAAAACCATTTTTTATTATTTTCGAATTTTCTACGTGAATTTCAAAGGAGTGAAAAAATGTATCAAATTGGAATAAGAAAAACCTTAATATCTTAAAAATTGCAAAAATGGCAATGTTTTTAAAGTAAAATTTGCAAAAAACTAATTTTTTCCTTAAAATTTAAAAATACTCGTAAAAAATGTAAATATGTTAATTTTAAAAAATACATGTCCCCTTATTTTTCATGTACAAAAACATTGGCAAGCCAATTCTGAACAGGTCACCCGCCGACCTGCATGATTTAAAATGGATTCGGTCTAAAGTAATTTATCAGACATAATAATGATTCGATATCTGCAGGTGGTACAGGATTTATCGGAAAGATTTTGATAGAAAAGCTTCTTAGATGTTGTCCTGAGCTCTCTTCCATCTACGTTCTTGTAAGACGAAAAAATGGTCAAGATATCCACAATCGAGTCAAGCAGATTTTAGAAGAAGCTGTAAGTGCTTTAAAAATCTTCCCTTTTTCAAAAGACATGAAATAAAGTATTTTAAAAAAACTGTTAATAATAATTGAAAACATGAGAATGACAACTCGGTAAAGACTATTTGAAGTTGGCCCCTAAATTAGGTTATTTTAACTTTTACTTGGGGGGCCAACTTCAAATGGTCTTTAGCGAGTTGTCATTCTCATGTCTTCAATTATAGTATTAAAGTCTAAGAGGATCTTTTTTTCACAGAAAATTTTCACAAGTCTTAAAGTAGTAAATGAAGGGTTGCAGTAGAGAACTAAATTTCGGCATTTTTCCGGAGAGCGAAAAACATTTTGTAAAATCGAAATCACCATTTAAAAATAAGACACATGTCCACTCCCGAGTTGAAGTGTTGCTGAATTGAGCCAAAAAAGTTAGATTAGAAAAAGTTATCCAATTTTGAGGAAATAGTTGTGGAAGTTTACAATCTCAAAGTGACACAAATTAAAAATCGGAGCAGGCACGTCTGCGGATTGTGATGAAAAATGAAATTTTCAGTTTAAAAAAAGAATAAAAACTTACTCCCGAGATATTGAGTTCGTGAATGCGGGTAAAAAAGGTTTGATCTAAAAAAGTTAGCCAATTTCGAGTAAATCGTCCAAGAATTTTGAGGCTAGAATTTCACAAGTTTTGAAAATCGGTTTTCGGTAGCGATCAAAAATCGAATTTTCAATTTATTGAAGAAATAAAAACATGCTCCTGAGATATGGGAGTGCTGATTGAGAATAAAAAATATTTAATTCAACAAAATTATTCTGCTCCGAGAAAATCAAGATTGAGTGTGACTAAATAAAGTGTATTTAACTAAATTTTTATTTAACTAAATAAAGATAAAGTGTATTTAACTAAATTTTTATTTAACTAAATAAAGATAAAGTGTATTTAACTAAATTTTTATTTAACTAAA